>JBAMBR010003373.1:0-137500 GCA_037044475.1 Zaprionus obscuricornis | reverse complement strand
TAAATTAATTCTCAAAAGTTTCAAATATTTTATTTTATTTTTTTTAATTTTATTTTATTTATTTTTTATTTATTTACTTTATTTTAGTTTATTTCTTTAAAATAATCTCAAATATTTTTTTTGTATTTAAATTTTATTATATTTATAACGTATTTATTAATTTTATTTTATTATATATTTATTTAAGTAAATTCCCAAAAAATTTCAAGTATTTTTTCATTTTATTTCGATTGCATATTTCTGTGAATTTAAAGTCAACTTTTCCTACTGATCAGCTAAGAAAAGCAAAGTTAACGCTACACTGCACATTGCCACTTGATGTAAAAGTTTTTTTCTTTTATTTTTTGGTGGCAAAAGTTACAAGTGCCGCAAAGCCGCGCAATTTCTAATTAAAGCTATAAGTTTTCGCTTGACTTTTCACACTTTTTTTTCCCGCTATACAAACTCCTCTCTCTCTCTATATATATATTTATATAGTAGTTTTTTTTTTTAATACTTACACACAACAACCATGTCGCCATGCTCGGTGACCGTTTGAAAGGATGGCGCCTCACCGGATACTTCGCAACGGAAACGTCCAGCCGACTGCAGATTGACATTGTGCAGGTTAACAATTGCATCGCTTGAGTTGTGCAGCTGCAATTAAAGAAAAACGAAAAACAAAAATACAAATAATGAAATTCTTGAATGAGTTAAATACGAAAAATAATGTGAAAAGTGAAACGAGCAGAAAATAGCTGCA
The DNA here is from genome assembly GCA_037044475.1 of Zaprionus obscuricornis. Classification (NCBI taxonomy): domain Eukaryota; kingdom Metazoa; phylum Arthropoda; class Insecta; order Diptera; family Drosophilidae; genus Zaprionus; species Zaprionus obscuricornis. Next base: position 136,758 of record JBAMBR010003373.1, on the reverse strand, counting down.
GCAGCTGCTGCTGTTTGCTGCAACATCAACAGCAACACTGCAGTTAAATCAATGTTAACGAAAAGTGGCAAAAGTTGTACGGCCAAAAGCTGAGGAGGCTGTGGAATTTTTGCACAGTTCGTGTTCATGTCTGAAGGATCTTGCCTTCACAAACGCTCTTTCGACAGTTATCTGTTGTACAGCTAGCAGTGGCAGTGGCAAGGGGAGGGGACGGGAACGTTAAAGTAACGTTAATGTAACGTAATTGTTTTTGGGGGGGAATGAAATGAAATCGAAGACAGCTTCAGCGACGTTTCTTAAAATGCTTTTTCAATGTTATTACTTTCTCTTGCGCTATAGCTCTTCCCTCTCTCTCTCTCTCTCTGTGTTAAAGGGTCAATGCGTTTTGCGAACCTTAGGCAAATATTTCATTTGCAACTTAAAGCCATTAAGCCTGGCAATGGCTTTTGTTTATCTGGCCAACGAAAAGTGCACTTTGTTATCTTTTATTGCGCATTTTTTATCCATTTTTCTCTTTCTCTCTCTCTCTCGCTCTCTGTACTCATTGTGTTGTTGCTTTAACCTAATTTATAGTTTGCTTAGCGTATGTATATATGTGTGAGTGAGTGAGAGAGATAGAGCTAGACATAGAAAGATACACGTACGGATGACCCTCAGGTAAAAGCTCACGTCTAAGCATAGCATAGCCAACAGTTTTTCAACTGCAATAAAACAAAACCGAAATCCAAACAAAACCAGAACAACAACAACAACAGTAGCAGGAAGCAATAGGAAGAGAAAGAGGAAGCAGAAGAAGAAACAGTAGCAATAGCGTAGCAGCTGATAGAGATTGGCCAAAAAGTTGTTAGCCGTGCCACGTCAGTCACTTGAATCGATTATGCTAAAACAATATCCGCCAATGGAGTTGGATATAACCATTAGCATTGGCTGCCAGCCAAACTTACATGCCACATATACAGCACTTCATGCTAACATGCTACATGCTACATGCTACATGCTGCTTGCTACATGTATATACATACGTGTATCCGCAGTTATCTTACGCTTTGTATCTTCTGGCAACATGTTTCGCTTTTATCTGCGGCCCAACATCAAAGTTGAGAAGACCGTCGGTCGAACTAAAGGTGTATGTCTGTCTGTCTGTATGTTTGTGTGTGTGTGCGTAAGTGTGTTTCGACTTGTTATAACGCGCATTATAGACACGTTCAGCCACGCCCACTATTCAGTCAGTATAACGAAAAGCGCAACTTGAACAATTTATTGCACTCAAAGTGAGGCAACTAGGGAACCCAAAGGGGGAAGCATAGGATAACCGCTTGGAGAAACGATAGGAGGAACAAAAGGAGTAAGTGAAGGCAGGAACTATATGAGGTGCAGCAGAAGGAACTATAGAAGAAACTGTGGAAAGAAGTGTAGGTAACTGTAGACAGCAAGTGCAAGAGGCATAGCTGGAGGAACTGCATGAGGAACTGTAAAACGAATTGTAGGAGAAAAAAAAACTGCAGTATGATAGAGGCAGTGCTGGAGGAATTGAAGGGGTAACTGCAGCATGAAGTGCAGAACGTTCTAGTAGCAACTGCATGAGGAACTATAGAACGAAGAAGCATGAGAAGAAGCTCAGGGTGGTAGCTGTAGAAGAAACTGCAAGAGGAAGTGCAAGAGGAACTGCAGGAGGAACTGCAGGAGCAACTGCAAGAGGAACTGCAGGAGGAGCTGTATGAGAAGTTGAAGAACGAAGTGTAGGAGGAACAAGAGTAGAAAGTGTAGGAGTAGCTGCAAGAGAAGAAGCAGGAGGAACTCCAAGAGAAACTATAGCAGGAGCTGCAGAAGAAACTGCAAGAGGAACTGTAGGAGGAGTCGCAAGAGGAATTTCGAAGGAACTACAAGAGGAATTGTAGATGGAACTGCATGAGGAAGAGTAGAACAAAGTGTGGGTGGAACTGCAGCTAGTACCCGTAGCAGGCAGGACATGCATGCCAAGCAGTTTCACTTTTTCGGCAGGCGATTAGTGCTTCGCTTGTGTGAAGTTCATATGTGTGCATGTATGTGTATGTGTGTGTGGTGTGCGTGTGTGCCTGGAACATGTATAGATATAGTCAGAGAACTGACTGTGACTCTGCTCACGTGCTTATCTTAAACTCACCAAGGCATTTTGCCAGCACTGTAAGTGCCACTGCCGCTGGCACTAGCTAAACCTCATGTTGTCTCTCACTCTCTCTCTCTCTCTGGCATGTGCGTTTCTTTTATTTTTTTTGGTAGGTAATAGAAAGAGGAAGTACAAGAGGAAGAGGCGGTGCTGGCAGACGACAGTCGGAATGTTGTTGAGGGGGGGATGTACAGGTAACCGGGTAACCGTAACCTAACCGGTAACGTGCAGCGCATTTTACGTGCAAAAACTTTTAGTGGCAAAAATAATGGAGCAATGGCTTTTAAGTGCGCTACTTCTATACTTCTTCTGCTTGTTGTTATTGTTCACAAAAGTTGCACAAGGGAAGAGAGACTGAGAGAGAGAGAGAGAGGAAGCAGCGTAATGTTACTACTGTTGCCTGTCAGTCCATTTTTACAATTTTACCGTATGATCATTGTTCGATTTTTCAATGCGCTCGCGAGAATTTCTCGTGTTTTGGTTTTTGGCAATTGCTTTCAACTGTTCAAATCGTTTCAAACATGCAGTTTTTTTTTTTTTGCGGGTATGTGCTTTGTTTTCTGAGCGTGAAATACATTTTACTGCAGTTAAGTGGTCAGCGAATTATCTAAGCAGACGCAAAGAGAAGGAGAGAGAGATAGAGAGAGAGAGAAAGCTACTCGAATTTTATGTTATGCTGTACAAGCAAATTATAGCTAGAAATGTAGCTAAAATGTAGCTAAATTTAGTTGCAATTTAAGTTAATTGTTTAATGAACAAACTAAACTGCAAATAGTATTTGCTTTGGCAGCGCTGCTGATTTTGTGTTTGTCGTGTAAATATATTGAAAAGTTTTTCATGTACATTAGTTGCAGTGCAGTCAGTGTGACCAGATCAGCAATTTTTCCCCCTAGATTTAAGAAATTTTTTGATGCTTCAGGGGGAATTTTAGTAAGAAAAAAAATTTATTAAGAGAAAGTTTAGGAATGTTGAAGAAAATTCATGAATTATTAAAGAAAATTAAAATTGGCAAGTATAAAAATTTAAAAAAAAAATATCGAAAAAATATCGAAATAATATCGACAACATTAAAAAATAAAAATAATAAAATAAAATATATAAATTATATTTTTTCCATAGATTTTCCAAATTTTTAAAATATATCAAAAATTAAAAACATAAAAAAATAAAAAAATAATAATAATAAAATAATAAAATAAAATATATAAAATATATTTTTTTTCATAGATTTTTGAAATATGGCAAAAAATTATCAAAAATTAAAAACATAAAAAAATAAATAAATAATGAAATAAAATAAATAAAAATTTTTTTTTCACATAGATTTTTCATATTTCCACAATGTCTGACATGTTTTCCATTTAAATGCCTGAAATTAACTAAATTTTTAATTTAGCTCAAAAGCTGGAAATTTTCAAGGAGGAAAATTCGAATTTTTGAGATTTTTTTTAGTCTGAAAGCTAAATTTTTATCCGACAATATTATTTAGTATTCCAATAAAAGCGGGAAATGTGTGATGACATCATGCTCGAACTCAAAAATTATTATCAAAAAAAAAAAATAAATTTTGCTAAATTTCCTAAGCTGCAATTTTCATCACAATATTCACTATTTTCATGCATAAAAATGTCTTGCTCAAAATTATATTTAGCAAAATTAACTAACTTTCAAGTTACAGTGCCTGCTAATTATTACTTCTCAGTTCAACACAAAAGAAATTACATGAAAAAAAACGTGCAACTTTTTAATTTAGTGCAGTTCGCATTCAAGTTTAAGCTTTATCACAGCTTGTAAAATTTTGCATATATTTTCATTTTCATATGCACAAAAGTCAAGCTGCAATCTGTCTAGTTTCTAGTTACTGGGGGTCAGTGTTCAGCTTTAGCTTTAACGCTTTTGTTCTCTGCGTTATCCCAGCACAAAAAAAAACACTCTTAAAATGGCATAGAACATATGCTTTGTCCTTGCTGCCTTGCCTCATACGCAGCAGGCAGAGACTTTTGTGTCCAAGGTAGCGTATTGTCTGCAACAGAGATAAACAAAAAAAGTTGTTGTTGCTGTTGATGTTGCTGCTGTTGTTGCTGCTGTTGTTGCTGTTGATGTTGCTGCTGTTGTTGATGTTGCTATTGCTCTTGCGGCTGCAGTTCATTTTAAGCAGCTGTGGAGGCAGCAACTAACAAACTAAGCAGACTGCCAGAGCGAGATAGCCATAGCGTTGAGTTACTTTTGCCATAGCATTGTCTGGCTGCGCCGCAAAGTATGCAATGTTGTTTTAATGTTTAGTTTTTAGTGCACGCAAACACGCCAAAAACAATGCAAATGCGCTGAGCTGTGTTGCGCTGTGCTATGTCTACCTGCAGCTATTTTCTACTACTTGCTGCTGCTGCTGCTTTTGCTGCTGTTGCTATATATTCATTTATATGTATATACTTACATCAACGGTGAAGCCGGGTAAACGAAACGTTTGCGCTGGCGGATTATCCCTTGGCACATAGCGATAAAATTCACTGCCATCCTTATACCATTTAACCGAATATAGCGCCTCACCATCCAGATCATAGAGGCATTCCAGCTGCGCTGTGGCACCCTTAATCACATAATTTGGTATGCGCACCTCGACCAGACGCAATGCGTTGCTACTCAAATCTGCAAAAAGAATAAAATGAAGAAAACAGAAGGAATATTAAAATAGTTTATTTGCCTTTATTTTCTTTCCTGTTTTTTTTGCGTGTGTTAAGGTTTAAATTTTTAATGTGCCTTTGGCTCATGATTGATTTATGTTAAAATAAATTGCCTGATTGTATGACGCTGCTGTTGTTTCTGCTGCTGCTGCTGCTGCTACTGCTACTGCTGTTGCTGTTATTTTAATGTTAATTAATTATAAAAGTTTGTTTACTGGCCTGCATAAATGTCAAACCATTGGCCTGGCCAAATGACTGATTGCCGTTTGCCCTTAACTCGTTACGGCCTTCGCTTGATTTTTTCTCTCTCTCTTTCTCACTCTTGCTGTGCAATTTTACACTGCTTTTATAATTCAACACAATTTATGTATATTTAATATAATTTATAATAACATTTTATCAACGAGTCAGGGACACATTTTTTTTTTCTCTCTTCTGCTTGTTGTTTTTTTTTTATATATATTTTTTTATTATTTATTTTTTTCAATATTATAAATCGAGTATAATATACTATATATGTATGTGTATGTGTGTGTATGTGTGTGTGTGTATTATATATTTTTTTTAATTTACAAAAGTGCACAACACACTGCTTGACAGCTGCACAAAAAGGTCACAAACTATATATATGATAAATATTATATATATTGAAGATATATATTTATATATATATAGCATATATATATATCTGTGTGCAGCAGCTGAAAATATTTTTCGATTAATAAGTCAACGTGATGACAAGAAATTGAACGACGCATTTTGTGGGCAGCAACAGCAGAAGCAGCATCGCTTGTTGCCCCTTTTGGCCTTCAGCTTGATTGAGTGCCTGATTTATGTGTCCTCTACACTTTGCGCTAAGCATTAAACTTATAGTGTATATAGGGGGAGGGGGAGGGGGTGTAGAGAAGATAGACAGAGGTTGAGCATGTCCCACTTGAATGCTTCACACAACTCGACTCATGTAACATTTTATGGCAAACTTGTTTATTGTCAATATTGACAATGATACAGAAACACACACACACACAGAGAGTGAAAGAGAGAGAGAGAGAGAGATAGAGAAAGAGAGATAGACATATACAGTTAGCTAAACTGCCACCTAGTGCTACAGTGCTCAACATTTTAGGTCTTTGTGCGTGTCTTATATTATTAGAGCGCCTCAAGCAGACACACAAACATACAGAGAAACAGCAGCAGGAGCAGCAGTTGAAGCATCAGCAACAGCAGATGAGGCAATAGCTGTTGAAGTAACACTGACTGACTGCTCATACTGCTAGCTATTTGCTATTGCTGCTGCTGCTGCTGCTGCTAAGGATTCATAAGGACCTTTGCACTCACTCTCTGCCTTTGCACTCACTCTCTGCCTTTCATACTCATAACGCCAAGCAATCGTTGCACATTACAAGTGTAATAAAATGTGAAAGGATATTATTGTGCTAGAAGTACATGCTACACACACACACTCACAGACACACACTCGCACGCATACATAAATACATCTTCAAGCTCCAACAAACACAGAACGCAAGAGTGTGTGTGTGTGTGTGTGTGTGTGAAAAAGCAAAGAGTCTTCAACTGACTGTTGGCAGCAAAAGGGCAACATGCAACAAAAACAACAAATGCAACTTACTAAAAAAAAATATAGAGAGAGAGAAAAAAATTGTATAAAGTGCAATGCCATGTCCTTTAGAGCAACGACGACAGCTTAAGAGCCTGGCAAAAATGTCAAGCAATACAAAAAAAAAATAAAAAAAAAATAAAAAATATATAAATACAGTGCTTAGGGGACAATAGAAAACAAAGTAATTAAAACAACTCAAGGATAAGTTATAAATGTAGTTTATGAAATGAAAAATATGCAACAAAAACAAAATAGAGAAAAACGAACAGAAAAAAAAAAAATAAAATAGAAACGTAAAACACAAAAGCGAAGCAACGGAAACGGAAGTAATAACTAAGATTAAGGCTTGAGTGCTGCATAAACTACAAAATGCTTAAAAGAAAATTTATTTATTACAATAAAAAAAATAAATAAAACTATATTAGCTTCAAAAAGTAAAACAAAAAAATAATAAAAAAAAAATGAAAAGTCGAAGAATAAAATAGTAAAATTTAGTAAGAAAAAATATTTGTATATAAATATTTTTTATATAAATATTTTTTATATTTTACATAAATTTTTCTTACTTTTATTTTGATAAAAAAATATCCCAAAAATATTTTTGTAAATTTAAAAAAAAAAAGTATATTTTATTTCAAATTTTACATTTAGAAAAAAAATGACTTGAATTTTCATATTTTATTTAGTAAAAAATTGACTTGAGTTTAGTTTTTATTATTATTATTTTTTTTTTTGTATTTTGCAATATTTTTATTTGATTTTGTTTTAATTGAAATATGCAAAAAAATGCATATGGAAAAAATTTGCATAAAAATATTTATAAATTTAAATTTGCGTTGCTATAAAAAAAAAAATAAATAAAACTATATTAGCTTCAAAGAGTAAAAAAAAAATAATAATAAAAAAATTGAAAAGTCGAAGAATAAAATTGTAAAATTTAGTAAGAAAAAATATTTTTATATAAATATTTTTTATATAAATATTTTTTATATTTTACATAAATTTTTCTTACTTTTATTTTGATAAAAAAAATATCCCAAAAATATTTTTGTAAATTAAAAAAAAAAAGTATATTTTATTTCAAATTTTACATTTAGAAAAAAAATGACTTGAATTTTCATAGTTTATTTAGAAAAGAAGTTGACTTGCATTTAGTTTTTATTTTTTTTAATTTTTTTTTTTTTTTTTGAATTTTGGAAATATTTTTATTTGATTTTGTTTTAATTGAAATATGCAAAAAAAAAAAAATGCATATGGAAAATATTTGCATAAAAATATTTATAAATTAAAATTTGCGTTGCTATAAAAAAAAAATAAATAAAACTATATTAGCTTCAAAGAGTAAAAAAAAATAATAATAAAAAAATTGAAAAGTCGAAGAATAAAATTGTAAAATTTAGTAAGAAAAAATATTTTTATATAAATATTTTTAATATAAATATTTTTTATAATTTACATAAATTTTTCTTACTTTTATTTTGATAAAAAAAATATCCCAAAAATATTTTTGTAAATTTAAAAAAAAAATATATTTTATTTCAAATTTTATATTTAGAAAAAAAAAAAAAATAAAATGACTTGAATTTTCATATTTTATTTAGTAAAAAATTGACTTGAATTTAGTTTTTATTTTTTTTATTTTTTTTTTTTGTATTTTGCCAATATTTTTATTTGATTTTGTTTTAATTGAAATATGCAACAAAAAAATGCATATGGAAAATATTTGCATAAAAATATTTATAAATTTAAATTTTTGTTGCTGTGAAATTGTAAAAATAACTGTAAAATGTACACAGCATACAAAAAAATAATAAAATAAAATAACAAAAAAAGAAAAAAAACATATGTAAATGCATGTAAGTGGAAATTGAAGACATTGAAGAAATACAAACAGTTGTGTAAAGGCGTTGATCTGGCAGCAAGGAAATTACAACAAAATGAAACTGCATAAAAGAATGCACTCAACTTACAACAATAACAATAACAATAACAAAAGCAGTGTGGGAAAGCAACTGCAGTAGCAGTAGTAGTAGCAGCAGCAGCAGCAGCAGTAGTCATTGCTTGTGCAAGTGCAAGACATTCATGGGACACTGAGGGCAAACTGCTAGAGAAAAAGGCTTCAACTTGACGCAGGCAACTGCTGTCAGTAAACAAAAAAAAAAGAAGAAAACTTTGGCACTAAAGTGCAATATACAAACACACACACACACACATGAGTGTATATGTATATGTGTGTGTGGAATATATATGAAAACTTTCACTGCAAAATACGCTTTGCATGGCTTGATATAAAAATGCTTGCAGTGGCAGCTTTTGACTTTTAGCTTGAACTGTTGAGAGGCATGAGAAGAGAGCAAAGGAAAGAGTGGAGAGTGAGGGTGCAAAAAAAAAAAAACAAAAGAAAATGTGTTAAGAGCGACAAAACTCAACTCTCCACTCATTAATTCTGCTTAAGAGTCGACATCGGCAAAGGCAAAGGCAACGGCAATGGCAGCGCCAACGACTTGAGGCAAAAGTAAAGCGCAACTAAAGTTTTTTTCTGTATTTTTTTTTTTTTTTGGCCTGATAATTTAAGTAACTTTGTCATTTGTGTGTTACACACACATACACACACACACACATGCACAAGGCATAAGAGAAATGTCAACGCACAAAGAGCAACACAATGCGAAAACTTTGCAACTATGAAGAAGCGCGGAGCAAAAAGAAACGAACAGCAGAAATGGGCATTAATATGCTCATGCTCATGCAAGCAGCAGGCAGCAGCAAGCAGCAAAAGTCCAAGTGAAAAATCAATTTCAGACCGCTGCTGCTGCTGCCCCTATATATTGCCACTACTCATACAGTGACAAGTTTTCTGTTGGTTCGGCAAAAAGTTTTTTTTTTTTTTCTTTTTATTTTTTTTATTATATTTTTTTTTTTTTTCATCATTTCGCCCGCTTTCATTGGGGTTAAGTGATTAAATTTGCACAACAAAAAGAGAAGAAAAAAAATTCAAGAAGCAGGCAAAGAGAAAGAAAAAAAGAAAGTTAAAGTTCGATATGCTGAAAGTTGTGGCAACAACACATGTGTGACACATACGCCACGCCATGCCACGCCGCCTTGCGTTGCGTTGCGCATAATTGCTGCAGAGTCAAAGTCTGAGCACAAAAACTTTATGTAGCATACATTTTCGCTCGAATAGACGCAGCAAATACCATCGCCTACACACTTTTTCTCTCTCTCATTCTCTCTCTGTCTCTCTGTCTCTCTCTGTCTCTGTCTCTGTCACAAATTCTTGCAAAATTTGATTATGCTGATGATTATGATGAGGAAGTTTTGCTTACAGTTTTTCTGTTGCTGCTTACGGCATTTTGTTGGGCAGCAGCAACAGCAGCAGCAGCAGCTAAACGTAACGTTGCGTGTCTGCTGACAGACGACAAATCATTTGCTGGCTCAACTTTGAATGCCAATTTACCCTTTTTTTTTCTCTTTTTTGCAGTGAATTCCCAGAACTGTCGATACAAACTGTTGCTGCTGTTGCTGCTTGAAGTTCTTTTGCATGCTTGGGGCAGCTGCTTGTTTAAGCTATCAGTTGATAAGCATGCAAAATGCCTATTGGACTTTAGCCCAATGCTGAATGGTATTGGAATTGAGCAACCATTGGGCATTGTGTGTGTCTCTCTCTGTGTGTGTGTGTGTGGCAGCAGCTCTGCCTTAATGTCGCTCACTTTTGCTCTTTTTGGCCAAGTTAGCAACGTCTTTTCGTCTTTTTTTTTGTTGCTGCTCTCGCTCTACTTTTTTTTTTTTTTTTTTTTGAGCTGTTGTCCTCGGGGCAGTTTCAGCTTAATATCCGTTGCCATTGTTGTTGTTGTTGTTGTTGGTTTATTAGTAGTTCGTGCAGGACGCACGAGCAAGCCGGCTGCCTGACTGCCAGGATGCTCGCCTGCGTCTGCTGGGACTGCTGCGTTGAGCTGCCACTGCTGTTGTTGCTGTTACTGTTGTTGCTGTTGCTGCTGCTGTTTCTGTTGTTGCTGTTATTGTTGTTGCTGTTACTGTTGTTGCTGCTGCCACACACATAAAAGCAGAAGCTGTTTGCTTATGTAAATGTCTGCATATGAGCCTCGCACCGCATCCTGCTGCCAATGTCGCTACGCTTCAATGTCCTGCTGCCAGCAAATGCCCAAACAATGCCTTTTCATATATATGTGTGTACATGTGTGTGTGTGTGTTTGTGGCCGGCCATCGCCCGAGGTAGCAATATTTGTTTTCTTGCTTTCATCATTTGCATATAATGGAGCTGTAAAAGTTCATAAGATGTCCTGCTGGCAGCAGGAAGAAACTTCATACTGCCACAATGCTGTCTCTATATATATGTATGCGTATGTGTTTGTGTGTGTGTGTGTGTGTGTATGTGTATGCTTGCAATGCGCTTGCAATATGAACTCAACGATCGAATTGATGAAATTTAATAAGCCAAACTATGCATAGCATTTGGAAAATTGAAATTGATTCACAATGTTATCCAGCAGCAGCAGCATGAGGCAGCAGCAGCATGAGGCAAAAGTCTTAAAAGAACTAAAAGGATCTGTGCAAAGTTGTTTTGCTGCTTAAAAATCAGTAGCCACAATAAAATGCACAACTTTTTAGTGCCATAAAAGCGAAATAAAAATACAACAGCAGCAGCAACAGCAGCAACAGCAACAACAAAATGAAAAAATATTTGACTAGCAGCGGATTTTGCTTTTGTCTCTTTCTCTCTCTCTCTATCTCTTCTCTCTGTTGCGTTGCGTTGCCAGACAAAAATGAGAAAATATGCGCGAGCTGTTCGCGCTTTTCACTTTGGCTAAGAAGCAAAAGAGAAAATGTAAAGATGCGCAGCATGAAGGAAGACAGTGAAGTTTTGGTAGATTGTGCAAAAGGCAATGGTAATGGGAATAACTATGGGCTTGTGGCATGTGGCATGCGGGGCAAAAGGACTTTTTTTTGGTATGAGAATTGGGATTGGGATTGAAACTGTAACTGTAACTGCGACTGCGATGACTCGCTGGCCCCGGCATGACTTTAATGTGCGCTGTGCCCGGCCGCAGGGCGTGGCAAGCGCAACAATTACTTCAGCGATCCCCAGGGTAACATCAAAACGAAAAAAATACAAGCTGGAAAAAAAAATAGAATATAACGAAACTCAAATGGAAAATAAGCGAAGAGGGAGAAACAACAGAAGAAGAAGAAGAAAAAAACTGTATATAGAAAATGAAAAGAAAACAGACAACAGTATAGCAAAGGTTGCCGCTGCTTAAGTACTGGCCGCTGGGCCTGTAAGCATACGAACTACCACGAACGCAGCCCGCTGTCCGCTGCCCATTGCCCATCGCCCTTTGCTCCTAATAACTTGAACTGCTGCTGGCAGTAGGCATTGTTGTAGTTTTGTTTGCTGTTGTTGCTTTATAAAAAATTGCATTGCATTAATATTTAATTGTTTCAATAAGAGAGACAGAGACAGAGAGAGAGAGAGAGAAATAGATAAGACAATTGTTGCCCTAATTAGACAGAGCTATCAAATAATTGTGTGATTGCTGCACAATGGAAGCATCGAGAGCAATGGGAGCAGCAACACAAAAAAAAAAACCCCGATTCTAAGCAACATCAGTAAATGAAGCTGTTGATTTTTCCATGACAATTGGCTAATGAGTTGTGCTTATAGCACAATGACATTAGCTGAATATTAATGAGCATTAAAACTGCTGAAATGAATCTGTTAATTCTACAATTATATTTTTGCAATGAAATTCCAAGCAAATTAACAAAACATTTTATATGAAATTAATGTGCTGAAAGCTTTATTAAAGTATATTACGAAGTTATTTGAAAAGCTTTAAAGCTGCTTAATTTGTGTAACTTAACTGCTTAAACGAAGCTTAAAAGCTTTACTGTCTTGCTTTGACGTATCTCTTCTTTCTCTACAGCAAAGTTTGCTAAGTGAACTTATCTTCAGCCTTAAATTATTCATTAATGAGCTTTAAGCTGTTTAAAGCTTTTAATTATACAATTAACTATTTGACAAGCAAGCTTAAAGCTTTATTGCTTTTCATTATTGTTGCATATTACAACTTTTTCTTGTTTCACAGTCTCGAAAAGCTTTAAAGCTGCTTCATTTGTGTAACTTAACTGCTTAAAGTGAAGCTTAAAAGCTTTACTGTCTTAGCTTGTCAGCTCTCACAATATCTTCTTTCTCTAGAGCAAAGTTTGCTTACTAAACTTATCGTTAGCCTTAAATTAATCAATAATGAGCTTTAAGCTGTTTAAAGCTTTCAATTTTACAATTAACTATTTTACAAGCAAGCTTAAAGCTTTATTGCTTTTCATTATTGTTGCCTTTCGCAACTTTTTCTTATTTCGCTGCCTTTCACAGTCTCGAAAAGCTTTAAAGCTGCTTAAAACAGACTTCAATTAATTTTATTGTAGCTTAACGCCTAAAGCACTTTTACATTTTCTTACTGTGCTTTTATTTACTCTCAGAATTTACTATTCTTTAACCTTATTGTGCTTTAACTTATCTCAAGAGCTTTAAAGCTTCATAAATCAACATTTCATATATTTAGTTAACAGCCTAGTGTCAAGTTTCAAGCTCTATCAACTTTTGCTTGCTGCTGCTTCATCTGTCAACTCTCCAAAATTTTCTCTGCTCTAATTTCTTGCTACTTTAACTTGCCTTAAGAGCTTTAAAGCTTCTTAAAGCTAGCTTTAATTTAATTAATTAATTGAGTAAAGCAAAGCTATAGCATTTTCTTTCTGTTTATTTACCTTTCTCTCTTTTCCCTTTGCTGCTGTTTTGCTTACAATTTCTTTTACTGCTTCAACAAAATCTTTGCTTAGTAAATTTCCCCTTGCTTTGCAAAGCTTTTAAAGTGAAATGTTTGAATAAATTTGACGCTTTACTATTAACTAAGTAGCTGGCAAAATAATTTTTGGTTAGCTGTCAAAACAGTTTTTGCCGCAGCACCTTAATTAATTTTGGGCGCTTATTCATTTTTATTTTTGTTGGCCAAATACGAATAAGTTAAATGTTGATGGCAGGGAGAATTTTTTGCCTGCTATGCCAATATATCGTTTTCTAAGCGTGTATTTGTGTGTGTGTGTGGCTATGTGTGTGTGTGTGTGTGTGTCTATTGTGTTTATCGTTAAACCATGATTTACGCTCATTATTTGCCTTTCGCCTCTGCACACAATTACAGCAACTTTCTCTCTCTCTCTCTTTTTTTGCTAGCACTTTCTATATCTCTCTATCTCTATCTCTGTCGCTCGCTCACTTTATCGCTTGTGGACTATTTGCAATTGTTGGTCTACAGCAAATTTGCCACACATCAATGCCAACAACAACAACAACAAACTAGACTTTGCCTGCTAGCTCTTGAAACAGTGGGCTATGCCGCCATTTATGTAACGCCATTATATTCATTAGCGCCCACATATACACACACACATAGCAAGGCAAACAAATACACACACACATACACACATATACATGCATAAAGGCAACGCTGAAAACCAAATTGTTGCTATTGTTATGCAGTACGCGACTTTGCGCACAGTCTCTCAACCATTTCGTCCCACATTCGCACGCTTCGCACTCTCACTGTGCCTTGTGTATGTGTATGTGTGTGTGATTATATTTATATGTATGCACATGTATATGTTAGTTTCATTTGTATTTGTGTGTGTTTGTGTGTGTGTTGATTCTTTATTTTATTTTTTTTTTCTTCACTTTTGGATGGCGTCAGTAATTTGCTCCTTATTGAGATGTTGTTTATTTACCAAGCAATTTGTATTCATTGTGCGCTGCTCGGGCTCATGTTACCAAACACTCATCGTATAGCACCCATAGTCATTTCCCCCTTGCTCTCATACCTATGTATCTCTCATTGCTGTCTGCTTTTGCCTAATTCTTGGCAGGCATAGTGAATATTCGCATCTACAATGGCGAACTGATCCTGCCATGGCTAGTAGCATAGTGCTAAGTCGTAAGTTATAGTTTCCGCAACTCATTTGCTTGTTTGTCGAATTGATTTTGATGCCGCCACATGCCACATGCCACACACATACAGCATACATATATGTATACAACTTCAACTTTTGCACATTTAAGCACAAAAAATAATTATTTTCGTTTCTTTTAATTTTTTGGCTTCTTCGAAACTTTACGTTGAAATTGAAGTATTTCATGGCCTAAGCCATGTTAAAGGCCAAGTTAATTTATTTGCAATTAGTTGACTTCAGTTTTATTTCACCAACTGTGCTGCAGAAAAATCTGTATTCAATTTGCCAAAGTCTAAGTCTTAGCAAAATATATTGCGCTAGCAAATAAAAATAAATAAATATTAAATGACAATAAAGAATTTTTGCACAATTTATAAAGTAAAAAAAAAAGTAATTTTAAAATAAATTTTATAAACATTTTTCATTGCATTTAAAATACTAAATATAATTTAAGAAATTTATTGAAAAAAATATTTTTAAATTTAAAGCACTAGAAAATTGAGGAAATTTATAAAATAAATTTTATTTAGATGAATTTACATTTTAAAGAATATTTAAATTCAAAATGTTATTAAAATTTAAGCAAATATTTTTCTATGTATTTAAAATACTGTAAAAAAATTGTGAAATTTTTGAAATAAATTTCTTAAACTCTTTAAAAAATTTAAAATTATTTTAGTAAATTTTAAAGCCATAAAAAAAATATTTTAAAAATACATTCAAAATATTTTTTGCAGCATTTTTAATGCTGAAGAAATTTTTGAATTTTTAAAATTTAAGAAATATATTAAAAAAAAATTTTAAAATTTATTTTAAGTTCTAAAAAATGTTGAGAAATTTATTAAATATTTTTTTTATGCATTAAAATTTATATAGAAATTTCATCAAGCTTTAAGCAATAAATGTTTAATAAATTTAATCAAATATTTTTGCAGAAAATGTAAAATTTATAAAATAAATTTCTTTTGGGTAACTTTACATTTTAAAGAATATTCAAATATTTTAAAAATTTAAGCAAATATTTTTCTATGTATTTCAAATACTATAAAAAATTTGTGAAATTTTTGAAATACATTTTTTAAACTCTTTAAAAAATATAAAATACAATTTTAAAGCCAAAAAAAATGTTTTAAAAATACATGCAAAATATTTTTTGCAGCATTTTTTATGCTAAAGAAATTTTTAAAATTTAAGAAATTTATTAAAAAATATTTTAAAATTCATTTTAAATTCTAACAAATGTAGAGAAATTTATTAATTATTTTTTTATGCATTAGAATTTAAGCAATAAATGTTTAATAAATTTAATCAAATATTTCTTCAGAAAATTTTGTTAAATTTATAAAATAAATTTTTTAAATTTTTTAAATATTTTGAGAATATTTTAGTATATTTTAAAGGCAAAAAATATTTTTAAAATATATTACAAATATTTTTTTTCTTTATTTTTTATGTTAAGGGAATTTTTAAAGTTTTTAAAATATATTTTTAAATTTAAACTTAGCCGTCAACTGGCATTTTAGCAGTGCGTTGAATACATTGTAACATTTACTTTTGATATGTTTTGAAACTTGCTTAACTTGAATCTTGATTATACAAGTACAAATTACCTGAAGGCAAAACTAACACACACACAGAGAGAGAGAGAGAGAGAGAGAAGAATACATTGTGAACTTCACATACACACACATAGAGTGAGAGAGAGGGAAGGTGACGTCTTTTAATTTATGTTGAAATTAGCCAGAGTTCGCCTTAGGTAAGCAAAAGTTTTCTTCAATGTCCAAAATTTGGCTTGGCATGTAATATGCATTTCATACTATAATAGAGCAAACGGAGCACAATAACCAACTTTTGTTGCACTTGAACTCTACAAGCATACACAGACACACACAAATACACATACAAAGGCAACAGCAGCAGTGTTGCCACACGTCGCCTCGGGTGCGGTGGCTGTAACATTTTGCTAATGGAGCTTAAAATTTATGTAAGCCATTGTCAGCCACACAATGTGTATATGTTCGTATAGTGTGTGTGTATGTGTGTGGGAGGGGGTGGTGGTGTTTGGGAGAGTGTGGGACAGCTGAATGTCATGCATGCATAAGTGCAATTGCAATGTTTGTAACTGTGACTCTGTGTGTGCGAGTGTGTCTGCGTATAAAAGAGCCAGAGAGAGAGAGAGAGAGAGTGAGTGAGAGTAGCAGAGAAAAAAAAAAACATATTGCATACTTTTGTGCATGCAAGCTGAAAATTAAAAGCGCTTACGTTGGCGAAAACGAAAACGTAAACGAAAACGAGAAGTAAAACCGAAAAATGGCAAAAAAAAAAAAAACGACAATGAAAACGAATGTAACGAATGATACGAATAAAACGAATGCACAATGCCAGCCAAGTAAATGAAGTTGTCTTTCAGCACACACACACACAAACAAACAGACAAAATACAAACAAATATACAAATGCAAACATAAATACTGATAGAGTGTGTGAGAGTGAGAGAGGAGACAGTAGCTGAAGCAGAGCAGCAGAGAAATATACATAAGTGCAAAGACAGTTGAAAGTTCGGTTTTGTTGTTGCTAAATGCTTGTTAAAGGGTATGATGCTACTTGCAGGAAAGACAGAGAGAGAGAGAGAGAGCAGAAGAATGAGAGAGAATTTAAGGCAATAATAAATGATATTGCTCAGCTTACAATTATTACTTGACCTATGTATAAACTTTTCATCATTTCATCAACATATTTAACTGTCAACGAATTCAACTTAATTCTCATTAAATGCTCAGCTAAGAGCTTATACTTTTGCCAGCATATTCCCTTAGGGTATCTTTCATTTAATCAGTTATAATTTTTATCATTTTGCTGCATGATTTCTCTTTTCTATATACATACATATATATATTTACTTCTTTTCGCTTCTCGTTATAATTTGTGCATTTTAATGAAAGTACAAGCAAAAGTACAAGGATAAAGCAAACTTCCGCTTATTTCTTTTTTTTATCTGTTTTTATCTTCATTTTGTTTCGTTTTTTTATGCTGTTTCTTATGTTGTCTTTTTTTTTATGACTTTTGGCACGAATCGCAGTCATAGCGGCAGCTGTTGATGCTGATGTTGATGACGTTCTAGCTGTAGAGATAATGTCGCCGATTTGCCACGTGAATACAAAATAAAACAAGTGCAGAACAGAACAAAAGGAAACGTAAACTAAGCTGCAAAAGTTGAGCTCTTGTTCAAGCTAAAAATCTATTCGATATTTTTGATACTTTTTCTTCTTGTTGTTGTTGTCGTTGTTCTTGTTGTTGTTGTTGTATACGTTTATGTATTCGAAATACGCATTTCGATTCATCTGTGTATTCGTTGATTTTCTTCTTCTTTTTTTGTATTTTTTTTCTCTAGCTCTACTTTTGCTGCTGCTTCTTTAACTGTATTTTATTTTATTTCATTTTTTTTTTTTTTCTTTTTTTTTTTCTTGGCTAGCAAGCCAAGCGCACGAATAATTTAGTGCTCTCTGTAGAATAAATGTTTCAGTTAAATTTAGCAATTCGTTGCCAGTGAACAGAGCTGCACAGTGCTACTACAAAGATGCAGAGCATCAGAACATCAGAGCATCAGAGCATCAGAGCTATAGAGCCAGAGGCAAGCTAGGAAATTGTTTAATTTTTCATTTGTCTACACACTGACAGATACACACACGAAACTTAAACACACACATAGGGAGAGAGACACAGTTAGGCAAACATGCACTGCATAGCTCTTTTGGGTGTCCTACATCCGCAGCAGCAGCAGCAGAAGCAGTAGCAGCAGTTCGTTCTTTATGCCTGTACTTTGGTTGCTTTTCGTTGTAATTACTTCTTGGATCTCCGCTTTTTTATTTCTTTATTTTTTTTGGCCATTTGTTTGACTTGAAATTTGTCAGGATATTGCGTTTATATCAGAGTCACGTCTCTCACTGTATACAGTTTTGCCTCAACGCCAACAACAACAACAATTATTAATCAATTGAGCCGTCAAAGTTTTGTTACCTAAATCAATCAGTTACACAGCGCAACAAAATCAAAGATTAAATTGAATATGAAATTCATTTAATATTAAGCTTAAAAGCAGGTATTCCAATTATAAATAAATTGGACAAACCCAACCGAAGCTCTGCTTGATTTAATCAACTACACTGGACAACAAACAATTTTTTTGTTTTACTTATACAAAATATTTATAGAAATTTTAGAGGAAAATTCGAAAAAAAATTTTAATAAAATGTTAAGAAATTACTTAAAGCATCAATAAAAAAATAAAATAAATTTAATTTAATTTATAATTTAATTTTTAAGCAAAGAAAAATTTACAAAAAAAAATTATATTAAAAATTTCAAATAAAATGTGAAAATGTATTTAATTTTTTTTTATTATTTATTATAAAATTATTCACAGAAAAATTGTTTTAATAATTAAAAAAATTGAAAAAAAAAATTTTTAATAAAAAAAAAATATACAAAAAAATTGTATAAAAAATTTCAAATAAAATATAAAAATGTATTTAATTTTTTTTGATTATTTTTTATAAAATTATTCACAAAAAAAAAAAATTGTTTTAATAATTAAAAAAATTGAAAAAAAAAATTTTTAAGCAAAAAAAAAATATACAAAAAAATTGTATAAAAAATTTCAAATAAAATATAAAAATTTATTTAATTTTTTTTTGATTATTTTTTATAAAATTATTCACAGAAAAATTGTTTTAATAATTACAAATATTGAAAAAAAAAAATGTTTAAGCAAAAAAAATATACAAAAAAAAATGTAAAAAAAATTTCAAATAAAATATAAAAATTTATTTAATTTTTTTTTTATTATTTATTATAAAATTATGCAATAAAAAATTGTTTTAAGAATTAAAAAAATTTAAAAAAAAAAATTTTAAGCATATAAAAAATATCAAATAAAATATAAAAATTTATTTAATTTTTTTTTTATTATTTATTATAAAATTATTCACAAAAAAATTGTTTTAATAATTAAAAAATATTGAAAATATATGTATAATAAATTTATTATACATATTTTTTCTGCTGTAAAATGTTCATACAATTTTTCTTGAAATATTCTTGGAATTTTATTTTTTCTACAGTCATAAATCAAATGACAAAAATTGTTCATATCAAATTTCATAAAAAAGAATGAAATATTTTTCACTGGATTCTTAATTCCATTATGCAGCTGTCCAGTGTAATCAGATAGGCTGATGGCAAAAGCAAAGCAACAGTCTTTGCTTTTGCAGCCGATAGCCATCAGTTGAAGCAGCTGTAGCTGTAGAAGCTGAAAGTGTAGAAGTGTGCTGGCAGGAAGTGCGTCTTGTCGCTGCCTGCTTATTGAGGCTTAGATCCGATTTGGCAAAAGACAAGCCGCCCATGAAATTGTTTGTTTATTGAAAAATGATTGTGCGCTTGGGGTAGTGAAATAGAAAGAGAGGGAGATACAGCACAGAATAAAATACATATAAAAAAAAAATAAAAGACAACAACAAGAAAAATAAAACAGAAAGCAGAAAAAAAAAAGAAGAGAAGAAAATAACAAAACCAAAGACAAGGAAACCGATACGAAAAAAAAAAGAAGAAGAAGCTAAAGCTAAAGACAGTAGAACAAGATGAAGATGATGTTAAAGTGTGAGAGCACAAAGGGCGAAAGAGAAGAAGAAGAAGAAGAAAAAAAAGAGAAACGCGGCTGGCAAGCGATGCGATTAGGCGATAACCCCAATGTGAACCTTAAGCCGCCAAATGGTCTGTGAATGTTGCCAGTTGCCATTGTTGCTCTTGTTGCTCTTGTTGCTACTGCTACTTGTTTTCTGTGGGCTTTGCGGCTTTGGCAACGAGCTGTCTGCCTGCCACTGACTCTGTCTAAGGCTAAAGCTAAGGCATATTATCATTTTCCGAAATCAATCTGTTAACAACACTTTGGGGCATGCCACAAGACAAAAATAACTAAGTAAATCTATAGAGAAAAATCTTTGTATTTAGATTTTGCAGTAAGACAACTTTGAGTGTGGCTACAAATGCAATCACAACTTTTATTGTTGCCACAGCTGTACTTGGACATATGCATTGTAGGCATCGCGTTGCAACTTTTTTTTCTATTTATATTTTTATTGTTTTTTTTGTTGTTTATTGCATTTTGATTGCTTGCAAAATTTTGCAATTTTTTTTTTTTGTTTATCATTTGTTTGTTGATTTAAGCAGAGTATTTCGATTTTAACAGTTCACTTTGCCGCACAAAAACTTAGCTGCAACTAACAAAAAAAAACGAAAAAAAAAAAATTTGTTTGTATTTTGTTTTTTTTTTTTTAGACTAGCTTCAACTAGTTGATGCTGCTGCTGCTGCTGCTGCTGTTGTTGTTGTTGTTATTTTTTGATGAGAGCTTTTTGTGTTGAGTGTTTGAAAACAAAAGGCGACTGCTGCTGCTGTTGCTGCTGCTGCGGTTGTTTGTGTGCATTGATTGAGTGCATTGAGTTGTTGAAGTTGTTACCACTCTCTGCTGAACTCACTTGTCTGCTGCCTCTGACGAGATAAACAACAACAGAAATGTTTCAGCTGTTTCAACCAAACAAAGTTTGTTGGCTTTTTGCGGTTTTTTGAATATGGCCAGCAGACAGCAAAAAAAGAAACAAATAACGGAAAAACGCCAGTTGACAAGCAAATGCATTGGCCAATTTTTTAATGGACAAGTTGTGCGGGTCAATAGAGAAGCTGAAGTACAGGCAGCAGTAGACAAAGTGTATGCTGTCTGTGTCTGTCTGTCTGTGTGTGTGTATGTCTGTCTGACTGATGGGCTATGTGGGCGTGGCATATCGCATAGCGGTTAGTGCTGCTATTGCCATTTTTTAAAAGTTTTTTTTTTCTCTCTTTACGTAAACGTAAAGCTAAACGTATACGTAATAAATCGTACATTGAATGCAACTTTAAGTAACGTTTTCTGTCAGTTACAAATAATTTTTATTTTTTGTAGAATTTCAAGTCAAATTTATTTGCAGCACATTCATGACTAACAGTAGTAGCAGAAGATGAAGAAGTAGACTAATTTTTGCTACTGCAAATTCAAGCAAAAATTCTTAAGCACCTTTGAGTAGCAGTTCAAGCAAATTGTGTTACAGTTTGTTGACTGCTCTAACTTCTCTCTCTCTCTCTCTCTCTGTCTCTCTGTCTAACTCACTTGATATTTTACATTTTATTTACTCTGTGCACAATTTATTGAGAGGCAACAACTACAAGTTGCATTTGTTGCACAGTTTCTAGGCAAAAAACTAAAAAAAAAATTATACTTGAAATTTGAGCATGCTTCACAAGTGGCAAATGCTGCTGCTTACACTACTCAGGCGCAGCAAAAACTCATGTTGCATTTGCAGCAACTGCAAATAAACTTTTAGTTTGCACTGGCAAAGTGTTGAAGTGCATTTCGAATGTGCAGCAAAAATGAAAGTGTAAGAGTCTAGACCTTGCTGCCAAATACACAAGCACACATTCTCTCTCTCTCGCTCTCCCTTTCTCTCTCATATTCATTTACTGTTAGCAACATTAATGAAATTAGTCATGCTCGCAGAAGAAAGAAAGAAATCTTCACATGCTTACAGCACAGCAGTTAAATTAGCCGCCTACTGTTGCCACGCCCAGCAGCAGGAAGCCAAACTTCACATATAAAACTGAAATTACCAAATAAAAACCTTCGCTTCCTTTTGCTTTTTTTTGGCATTCATTAAACTTTGTGGCTGCTGCCACGCCTCTGCACATTTGCATTTGCTAGCGTCAAAAGTTCAAAAGTCGTCGCACCTCTTGACAGACAAAGAGAGAGATAGAGAGAGAGAGAAAGAGAGAGATAGAGAGCAATGTAAGGTAAGTAGAAGTATTCAGCATGGCGTCACAAGCGTCTACAATTACCAGTAGCAGTAGCAGTGCCAGCAGCTGGTGCGGTGGCATACAGGAAACAGCCAGTGGCTCAGCTTTTGACTAATTGTATTAGATAAATTGTGAAACCTTAATCATGTGGGCCACACTGCCAGCACTAATGGACTGGCTCATAGCCACAACCATAGCCATAGCCATAGCCAAAGACATAGCCAGCTGTGGCACAGGTAAATGGCCAAGGCAGCTCAAGCCGAAACGCAAGTCTCGACCCAGCCAAAGTGCAATGCCAGTGGCCATTGCCGTGCCTTGTTATTCATATATCTCTTTCGACATTCCCCTTAAGGCTTGAAAATTGCCAAGTGCAATGTAGAATACTATGGGCAGAGTTTTTACAGGCGTCAGGCAGACAGACTAAGGCAGAGCAGCCCACAACAACAGCAATGCCGCCGCCGCCGCCCTTGTTTTTGTGGGCACATTTTGCTGTTGATTTTCGTCTTTTCGTCTTTTGGCATTGTTTTACATTTATTTTTCCTTCCTTTTTGTCTTTGGTTTCATTTCCTTCCTTTTGCTGCCGTTGTTGCCCTTGTTGCTGTTGCTGCCGACGCCATGGCGCGCTTTATTCAATTTCAAGTTTCACTTACTGCGCTACGTTTTCTCTTTGCCTTTTTTCTTATTTAGCTTCTTGGTTTACCTTTTTTTTTTTCTTATTTAATTAATTTGTGTCTGTCTATGTATGTGTGTGTCTCTCTGTGTGTGTGTGTGTGAGTATACATATCTATCTTTGTCTCTGTGTGTGGGTCGAGCTTGGCCTGTGGCCCTTTTGGCTTTTGCCTATGTCAGAAAATTGTCCGCTGCGGGTCATTTATTTTACAGCGCGCTCTCTCTCTCTCTCTCTCTCTCTCACTCCCTCTCTCTCTCTCATTCTCTATCTCTTTCTCGCTGTTTTGTAGCCAATTTAAATTAGAAAAAAAAAGGAAAACATTTTTTTTTTTTTTGTGCATTATGCGCAGTGTATAATTTTTTTTTATTTTTCTTTTTTTTCTTTTTTTTTTTAATGAAATTTGTCATAAATTTTTTTTTGGCTGAAAATGCATAACATTTGAGCTGACATTAATCTAAAGTTGTTTTATTTTACATGTCAGGCAATTATAATTTATCTAATAAAATGCATAAATACAATTAATTATGCTAAGCTTTATAGAAATTTTTTTAATGAGCACAAAACCGCAACAACAACAACAACAAAAATAAAACCAATAAATAAAATAAATGTAGTCAATTTCAATATTAATAACTATGTGAAATAATTTTTTCTTTTTTTTTTTTATTGTTAGCAAAATGTATAAAAAAAAAAAAACAATATGAAAATTTTATAAGCAAAATGTAAAAGTTGAAGCTAACGGCTTTTCACTGTCAATTAGAAATGTCTGAGTGTTTAAGCTGCAGCTGTGCTACCATCAGTTTTTCCACTGTATTGCAATTAAAATATAAAAGTCACTCATACGTCATGTGTGCCCGGCGTCTGCCACAGCGAGTAAGCGGGCGACGCCTTTGTGTTAGCATTAATAGCACTGCGTGTGTTATATGCGTATGTGTGCGTGTGTGTGTGTGTGTGTGTCTCTGTATGTCTGTGTGTGTGTGTTTTTTTTTTTTGTATGACGCATGTCTCGACATGTCTCGCTGTGTTTTCCCCTCTTTTGATCATGCATGTAGCAAAAGTGTTGCCTACTTTTCTGGGCACGTGTAGAATAGAATATGTTGAAGCGTTAACAACTTGATAAATTGCTAGATAAATTAACTTAAGCCTTGTTATTAAATATAATTGCTAAAGTGTACTCAATGTTATATATTATATTTCTAGCATATTTTCAACATTTTTTTTTTTCTCAATAATTTCATAAACTCATCAAAAAAAAAAATTGTTTAAATAATTCAATTTAAATATTTTCGCTATTCATCATTTTACTTTTTTTTTTTTGTTTCTTTGCCAACGTTCTACTGTGTCCATTTTATTATTTTATTTTGCGCACGAGTTTATTGTTGTTGTTGTTGTTATTGTTATTGCTGCCTCTTCTTCTCATTGCTGTAGTTGTTTTTGTTGTTGTTACTTGTTTATTTGTTATAATAAAAACAACAAACACACACACTGACACAACGACACACCGACAGACGCATGCACACGCACACTTACGCATATACAAAGCATAGCATGTTGCCATGTATTTATATGCCGGCCTCATAAATACATATATAAATTTTTTTCCTTTCCTTTCTCTGCTTTCTCTGTTTTCATTCTGTTCTTTTGCCGTGTTTTTTTTTGTATTTTCTGTTTGCCTTACAACGGAATATAATTTGCGCCTTTTTTTGTGTGCGCCGTTGCCCCCCTCCACGCAGTGGCATAAGCAGAGGCAGGGTGCGTTGCATGAAACCGGAGCTACAACTTCTTTCACTTCCGCTATGCGACGACACTTTTGCTGCCAGTTTGTATATGTTAGGGGGAAGCGTTACGTGTATGTGTAGCATGTGTGTGTGTATGTGTGTGTGTGTGTGTGTGTGCTTAACTATGTAAATGTGTAAAATTGCTACGCGCCGTATGAAAATTCCCACACGAAGCGTCGCGTTTACTGAGAACGTTTGGGGGCTTGGGGCCACGGCATGTAACTGTAGCTGACGCACAGGCTGAGCTTCAGGTTGAGGCTGTAGCTCAAGCTATGTAGCTGTTGTTGCTGTTGTTGCTGTTGTTGTTGTTGTTGCTGAAGTTGTTTGCTTTTTTGTTATTATTATTTCTTGGCTCGCCTCGCAGGCACTCAACGTCAACGTCATCGTCACTGTTGCTGCTGTTGCTGTTGCTGCTGTTGTCATTGTTGGTTGTTGTTGCTGCTGCTGTTGCTGTTGTTGTTTTATTCCCTTTTGTTTTTTATTATTATTATTGTTGCCGCTGCCTTTACAAAGCAAATATGAGCGTCGCGCCGTAAGCTAAATATGTTGTTACTTCTTCTTCTTCTTCTTCTGCTTCCTCTGCTTCTCCCGTTATTTTATTTTTTTCAGTCTTCTTTTTTTATTTTTTTTGGTGAACGTGTCTAGCTGCTGCTGCTGCTGCTGCTAGAAAACCCCTGACACTAACCTCAGCTGTTGTCTTCTTTGTAATTTTTGCTGCTACTGTTGCTGCAGTTGCCCGTGCAACACATCAAATGTATTTAAGACACGCGCTGACTTGTCGACTTCTCATTGCAACGTTGATCCTGTTGCCAAAGGTAAGCGAAAGCGGCTTAGTTGCCTAGCTGCAATTCGTCTAGCTGCTTGCTGTGTTACCATGGCCAAAGTACGTTGCAAGTTGCACTGTTGGGAATTTGAAGTCGTTGTTCAAAGTTCAACAGTCGTCGTCACAGTTCTTAATGCTGCTGCTGCTACTGCTGCTAGAGTTTTATTTGTTTGCTTGAGCGCGCTATTTTCGCTCTTACATTACAGAATGCAAACAAAAGGGAGAGCAAGCAAAGGCAAAACACACACACACACACACAAAGCCAACAGCAGCAGCAGCAGTAATACAAACAACAACAGTCAAAATGGCAGACGAGGCGGCAACAAAACTGAAATCCCTTAAGGAAGTCAAAGTCGGGCACAAAGGGCTCCACCAAAAAGCATTATAATGCTGCACAAAAAACACACTCACACACACACACATACTTTTCACGCAAAAAAAAAACTGTAAGCTGTGAGCTGTGACGTTGCCACGCCCACATGCTGACAACAAGCAACGCGCCATGTTTCAAAATTCATTTATTACAATTGCGCGTCGTATGTGAGTTGCTCGTATGTCTCTCTGCATGTGTATGTGTATTTGCGTCAGCTCATCAACTGTCGCCATCTCTTTCTTGCGCGCTACCCCAAAAAAAATAGAAAAAAAAGCAGCAAATGTCTAGAAAAGCCTCAGTTCCCATAGCGCTGTGGGGCACCATAAAATGTTGGGGGAGTTTTTTTTTTTTTTTGTAGATTCTATACAAGTGTAGAAATTGCATAATATTTCTTAACAAACATACACACACACACACACATATACACTGACATAAACACACACACACAGACATACATTTAAAAAGAGTTGTCGCTGTCTTAACACTCACATATCGAGTTAAGCGAGCAACTTGTGACAAAGCCAGCAGATAATAGTTGTAATAGATATGCCAACTGAGACTAGTTAGATACCCTGTAAATTACTGAGAGCTAAGCTAAGAAGCATGAAATTTTATGCAAAGAAAATATAATTTAAAAAAAAATAGCAAATAATTTTTAAAATTATTTAAACTCTTAAAATGTTTAACAAATGTTTCAAATTTTGTTTTTAATTATTTTCAAATTATTCAAATAATTCAAATAATTATTTTTATGTCTTAAAATTTTTCTAATAGTTTTAATGATTTTTGCAAAAAATTTTTCTAATATTTAAAAAAATTTTTAAGTTTTTACTAATATTTTTAAAAGTTTAAAATAAAAACTAAAATTCAAAATTAAAGTTGCAAAAATTAAATATTAATTGAAATTTTATTTTAAATTTTTTATAAATGAAACTTTATTATTTTCTAAATTTATAAAAAAAAATTTTTAAAATTTCCCCAATATGTTTTTTATAATTTTTATAAAAGTTCTTTAAATTTTTAAGAAATTATAAATGAATTTTCTAACTGAAAAATTACTAGGAATTTTAATTTCTTAATTTTCGAAAAATGTAGCTCTATTATTTTCTAAATTTAAAAATTTTTATTTTTTTCTAAATTTAAAAAAAAATTTTGAAATTTTCCCAATATTTTTTTTTATAATTTCTACAAAAGTTATTGAAATTTTTAAGAATTTTTTTATTTTTATTTAAAATTCTAAATTTTTTCTAATTCAAAAAGAAGCAACCTTGCTCAGTAGCTAGTAGCTGCAGTGCGGTATGTCTTCTCTATATCTATGATATTCTCTATGTCTTTCTCTCATAGAGTATCATATAAATAAAGAAAAAAAAAAAAATGTACTTCGCATATTGCTGCGAGCTGTGCGCCATAATCAGACGACAGCGAAGAACGACAACGACGAGAAATGGCAACGGCAACGGCAACGGCAACGGCGATGGCAACGGCAAAACCAGTGGGGCGTGTCGGATGGCAAGGATAGCAAATGTTTGAAGGACGAAATTGCAGTAAAAAAGGCAAGTGAAGTGCGAGCTGGCGCTTAAATGAGGAAAGTTTAATGCTTTCATAAGCACAACAAATCCTGAGACAAGCCCCGACAGACCGACCAAGTGAAAAATAGACGCGCTGCGTGAAGCCAACGCGCATATCTTAGCGTTTTATGCGCCTTATCCATGGCGACCCAAAACCTTAACCCCAAACTCTCAAAATAACAGATCCTCTACCCTATCATACCCGATGTTATCCTTGCCTGAAGCTGCTGTTACTGCTGTTACTGCTGTAGAGGAAGCAGGTATTTCTACAGCTATAAAAATCAAGAGTTTGTTGTCTTTGCTGCGGGGCAATATTTTCTTTTCTTTTGCCGTTTGCATTCGTCGCCATTTCATACTGCCTCTTATTCTCTCTCTTTCGCTCTCTCTCTCTCTTTGAGCTCTGCAATGAAAGTGCACAAGTTTTGCGTTTAATGGGTCATTTGTCTTTTTTTATAGGGTTCTCCCATTGGATACTTGAGAACGTTGAGCAGAGCTGCGGGCACTCTGCGCCTTACAAATAGGCTGCATATAGTGGCAGAAAAAATTAAATATATTTCATGCTGCGTATATGTTATCTCAAACTCTCTCTATAACCAGCTTTAAGACTCAATTTTGTTGTTGATAAAATTATTTTATTTTTATTATATATTTAATTAAATTTATTATAAATTTTCTATGCAAGAATTTCTATTATTAATTTAACTTTCTTTTTTTTTATTTTTTGCATAAATTTCTGTTGCAATTTTTTTGTTGCTTAATTTTTGTTAGACTAGTTAAACATTTACTAACGCTTATGATTAACGTCAATGCATCAAAAGTCTAATGAAAATGCGTTTGCAATAATTAAAACGTTTTATAAACATTTTTTTTGCTTGGCTAAAAACAATTTGCGTTTTTTTTTTTTCTTTTTGTAATTTATTGCGATTAATTGCATTAATCTGACGTTGTAAACGATCAACGTATAGATTAATGCAGCTGTTGTACAATACACACACACACACACACACACACATACATATACATATATGTATAAACAATTTGCTACGCCTAATGGCCTGAACCGCATGGCCGAAATGAACGTAAAGCGTAAAGCGTTGCCAGCCATTTTGCCACAATTAAACTCATGCAAATTATGTGGCACATAAAAAGCGTGCGCTTTGCTCTGCTCTCTGCCAACAAACAGCAGCAGAAATTATGTTCTCAAGTAAAAATTAAAGCGAGCTTAACGAGCTCCACTCAAAAAAAAAAAAAGCAAAACGAAAAGAAAAAGGAAAAAAAAAATAAAAAATAAAATGAAAAATGAAGTATGAGCATGAAAAACTAGAGTTAAGCACATTCAGACTCTAGCATACTCAGCAAGAAAACAAAAGGAGAATAGAAGCTTAACGAGTCAGTGAGTACAGAATCTAGCATGCTCATAGTATAACTAGTAGCAGGGTATAAAAATGGCAGCGAAAAGCGCACAACAAAAGCAAACGGAATTGATGCAGCTGGCAAAAGACAGACGCAGCGGCCATTAAAATGCACAAGGAGCACAAGGAGCAAAGAGGAGTAACAACAGCCAAAAGGAGCTCGCACTGGGACTTCGCATGGACACACAGACACACAGTAGAGACGCAAAGCACAAGGCAGCAGCAGAGAGAAAATGTGAAATGGATATTAAAAATACACGCAGCAAAGAGCGAACGAAATAATCATAATTTCTGCTAATAAATTTTATATATTGCTGCCTCCAACGGCCACTGGCTATTGGGCAGTTCCGTCACCCTTACCAACCAACCAACATCATCACAGCAACTGGAGTAACATCATTTTTTTTTTTTTCCTTTTTCCGTTTCACGCTGAATCGGCTGGAAATTGAAGTTGTCGGTTGGTCGCAATGCTTGAATGGTGATGGTAATGCGGCCGCTTATGTGGCCATAAAATTTGAAGTGCTTTCAAGCAGCTCACAGCATGTGTACAAGCATAAATGCTAGACACAGACAGTAGCCAAACAGCTGCCCATGCCCCACACACACGCACACACACTTAACGTCCTTATGCTGCAACTACAATTTTACCATTTTTTTAAGCTTTTCTCACTGGGCAAAAAAAAAAGAGAGAAAGCAACGAAATTGCGTGCAAAATTAACTTGCTGCAAAGCAAGCAACATTAAATGCAGTTTGCAACAAAAAAAAAACAAAGAACAACAACAACAACAAAACAAAACACTCAGTGAAGACTCATGGGAAAACTCATTCACTGTGACTGTGTACATATTGTGCTTTAATTAGGTTTATGCAGTTTGCTTTTTGGTGAAGTACTTTCCGTTATGAAAATATTATGTGTGCAGCTTTTAAATTACAAAAAACTTTTATGAGAGATACAAAATAAATTACTCAGAGAGAGAATATGAATGAAACCTATATGAAAATTTTATCTAGTGCTAAAAAAAGCAAAATGAAATTTTTTAAAATTATTTTGCAAATATTTAAATAAATCTGCAGATATTAAAAATAGTTTTACAATTTGCATTGTTCAGGGGAACTGCTAAAAATGTAATTAGCTAACGATAAAATTAAAAAAAAAAATTATTTAAAAAAAATTAAATATTTTTTAATTACAAAAATTTGTTTAAAAATTTTAAAATATTTTTAAACGTTTTAAAAATTTTTTATTTATTTTTTGTTTTTCAACATTTTTTAGGGAGCTGTAATTTCTTGCATTTTAACATTTTTTTTTTTTGTATTTTTTAATATATTAATATATTTTTAAAACTTTATAAATATTATTAAAAATATATTATATTTTTTTTCAATTTTTTTTATTACAAAAAAATTAAAAACAAATATTTATGAAATATATTTTAAGCATTTCCATTTTTTTTTTAAAATTATTTTTTGCTAATCATAACTATTATTATTTAAATTTTTTTTTGTTTTTGTATTTTTTTTTACATATACATATATTTTTAAAATTTTTGTAATTTTTTTTAGTGCAAAAAATACACGTAAAGAAATTACGCATAAACTAAGCGAAGCAGTGCTTAATATGTTTGTGGGTAACTTGCAGAATGTTACGTTTCATAAATTTCGTTGCTTTAATTACAAATTTGAGTTTGGCGGCTGCAGCGTGTGGGAAGCGTAGAGAGCACGCAATGAGCCAACAGTCTGTACAGGAATCGCAGCAGTAAGTACATTTCCTTCCCTACCATCCCGATCAACAAATGCCATGTCGTTACTAACACACACACATACATAGTAACAGACAGACTGCTGCTTCTCAGGCGTGTTCAGTCTAACGGCATGTAATTAGTGTGAGACTCACTCTCTATTAAAAAGGCAACGCCTGCCGTCAGACAGTTACTGTCCATAGTATGCGCAACGAAAGAAAGAGAGAGAGAGAGAGAGAAAGATTGTAACGTTGTCTACTACTTTTTGCTACTTTCATGGAAATTAGTATTTTAATGTATGCTAAACGCGA
The DNA here is from genome assembly GCA_037044475.1 of Zaprionus obscuricornis. Lineage (NCBI taxonomy): Eukaryota > Metazoa > Arthropoda > Insecta > Diptera > Drosophilidae > Zaprionus > Zaprionus obscuricornis. Next base: position 105,744 of record JBAMBR010003373.1, on the reverse strand, counting down.
GCCATTATCCTTAGCTGATGTCCCTGCTGCAATTGTGCTTAGTGCTCTCACTGCTTTCTCTGTCCATCTACATTCTGTAAAAGACACATTCTTCTGTGGCCGCATTATGTCTAAGCAGCATCTTTGAACTGCTTTAAGGGGCCCGACTAATGCATTTCAATTGCCATTATAAATAACATTCAATTAGCAGGTGCTTGACGTTTACATTAAAACTCTTCATTGCCAACGGGCTAAGCGAATGTACGACCAATTGCTATGTAATTGACTTGTGTCAGCATGCAATGCTAGCAGGGCATTAGAATGAGAGATAAGCTGCTTGGCAATTAATAGAAGCTGCTTGTCAATTGGCTTCATTGCAGTTGCTGCAGCAAGTTTAGTAAACATTTTGCTAAGCAAGCAGAACTAGACAAAGTTAGCCAGGAATCGTAAGTTGTGCGCAAGTAATCAATTTTTAATTTAATTTTAATTATTTTTAAGTTTTATTTCTATTTTAATTATTGTTTTTTTATTTTTTTTAATTATTTGTTTTTATTTTTTTAAACTTTACTTAATCTAAATAAAATTTTGAATAAAATTATGTTATTTAAATTAAATTTTATTTTCTTTTTTACTTTTATTTATTTTATATAATATTAATTTTATTTTTTTTACATTTACGTATTTTTATTCATTTTCATTTAATTTTATTTAATTTAATATATTTTTCTTTTATCTCATTATATTTTTATTTTAATTTTTTTTTTAAATTTTATTTTTAATTTAATTTAATTTTAATTTTAATTATTGTTTTTATTTTTTTAATTTTACTTAATCTAAATAAAATTTTTGCATTAAATTATTTTATTTAATTTTCTTTTATTATATTCATTATATTTTTATTTTTCTTTTTACTTTTGTATTTATTTTATATAATATTAATTTTATTTATTTTGCCTTTACGTATTTTTATTAATTTTCATTTAATTTTCTTTATTTTTCTTTTATCTGATTATATTTTTATTTTATATAATATTAATTTATTTATTTTTATTTTTCCTTTACGTATTTTTATTCATTTTCATTTCATTTAATTTTTTTTTTTGTTTTCTTTTATCTAATTATATTTTTATTTTAATTTTTTTTTATTTTATTTTTTATAATATTAATTTTATTTATTTTACCTTTACGTATTTTCATTTATATTCATGTAATTTAATTTTATTTATTTTTATTTTATTTGATTATATATTTATTTTAATTTTATTTTATTTTATGTAATATTAATTTTATTTATTTTCCATTTACGTATTTTCATTAATTTTCATTTAATTTAATTTAATTTTTTTTTTTTTATTTTATAATATTTTTATTCTAACTGTATTTTTATTTGTAATTAATTTGTATTTATTTTTATTTCATTTACTTTATTTCATGTTTATTTTATTTTCTTTTAATTTAATTATATTTTTATTTTCACTGTATTTTATGTTCATTTTATTTTATATTATTTTATTTTTATTTACATACAATTTTTATTTATATTTCTTATCTATAAAAATAATATAAATAATATAAATATAAAAATAATTCATACTAAATTTAGAAAAATAATTCATCTATCATAATTTTTATTTTTATAGAAAAATCTCAATACAACTTTAATATTTAATGTTGATATTTATTTATTTCCTTAGCTATTTTGCGTTTTCATTTCTTGTTGTTATTGTTGTTGTTGTTGTTGTAAAATTCTCCAAGTAATTCGCTATAAATCATGATTTCAAAAATGATTTAGGACAACTTGAGAAAATACTTGCAATTCCATGTTTGTCGCATTTTCATTCAGCATTTCTCTCATTTCTCACATTTATCAGCGCGCACAAAATGTCAAACAGCTAGCAAAATGTTCTACAAAAATATTATATATATCTATATATATATATATATGCTATATTTATATATAGAATAACTGAAGCACTTGCTTGCTTTTGTGTTGCAACTGTACATGTGCTGCGTGTGTGTGTGTGTGTGTGTGCAACATTTCTTCTTGCCAATTTATGACAAGTAGCAAAAGCAACAAGCTGCACAATAGCAGCACGAAGCAGCACTAACAGCAAAAAGGGATGGAGAAAATTGTCTCGTACAGGAGACAGAGTCAGAGACAGAGTCGAAGACTCTCAGACATTGAGAGGATGCAACAAAAATGAAAGATGCAAAACCAAAGATAAGCTAAGCAAAAATGCCAAGCAGAAGAGCGGAAAGTTCTTGGGTAAGTGTATAAGTTACGCTAAATGAAATATTTATGAAAATTGCATATACACACACATACACAAAGCAAAGAAGATAAAGACAGATATAAAGACAGAGAAAGAGAGAGAGAGAGAGAGATGGGAAAATATACTGATATCGGACAGTTTGCATCACGATTTATGGATAAATATGCAAACAAAACAAAACACATGATATTCAAGCTCAGCTGTTGCCTGCTGATATTAAAGTAAAAGCTGCAGCAAGAGAAAAAAAAAATAAAAATAGAAAGAGAAAAAGAAGGATAAATAAGATGAAGATGCAGCAAAAATAAAACAATTTTATTTATGGTCGAGAAATAGTTACAAACGTTGCAAACAACAACTGCCAAAGACAGTGAGCAACAAAATTATGAACACTTGACAGCAGCAGCAGCAGCAGCAGCAGGAAGTGCAACAGCAACAGTAACAGCCGCTGCCTTTTGAGGTAGTTGAAGCAATTGGCAAATAGCTGTCAATATTTAAAATACGTTAAGAAGGTCATAAGCATGATGAAGAGTCATGTGCAAGAAGCAGCAGTAGCTATAAAAGCTGAAGAAGTCGAAGAGCTGAAGGGTAGAGAAGAAATTGTGCCATAAAGCAAATGGCAATGGCAAGTCATGGATGCAACTGCGACCCTGACTGGTCACGCTTCGTTTGGTTACTGTCTCCGGCAGATAAGAAGAGCAGCAGCATATAGCACGCAGCAGCAGTTGTAGCTGAAAGATGTTGCAGATAGAAGACGCAGTATGAAATGTTGAATAAAAAGCGTTAAGGGTTTTGGCCTAGAGAGGCTGCCGGGAGGATGATGGCAGTGGGCGTTCGGCATCGTAGCAACTTGAGTCTTTCATATAAATCGCTCAAACGAGTCTAAGTGGCAAAAAAAAAAAAAAGTTGCATAAAACAGACAGACAGACGATGCCGACAGAGCTGCGACTGATGCTAGATAATTTCCGAGCACTGCGATTCATTACGGAAATTATATGGGGAGCAAAAAAAAAACCAAAAAAATGAAAAAAAGAAATGCTATAAAAAAAATATATATATATCTACGATTTATATATAAAAAAAAAAATATATATATATATATATAGCTGAAAATATAGACACGCAATTTGCACTGTGTTCTGTCAGTCTGCTTTCTGTTCTTTCTCTCTCTCTCTCTCTCTCTTTCGCCTGCATATTTTTTTCACTTTGCGTTTCAATTCTTTTTCATTTTTCATTATTTTTTTTCGATTTGCTTTTTCTACAACGTGCCGCAAATCAATTTTAATTGATTTATGACTAAAGTGTTTTTTTTTTTCGGTCTGCAATCTGCTTGGCTTGGCATGCCCCAAGTGCCCAGAAATGCCACTGGCCGCCGTCATTGATTGACAGGCGTCTCTTGGCGGGCGACTCAGCTCATCTGTGTGGTCGCTGCGCTTTGCGGTTCTGTGGTCGAGGGTTGAGAAGGCGCTGATGGGCGTGGCATACAGTTGTATCCATAGATTAGTGACTCATAAAGTTGCACTCTTAATTGCACTTGAGTATCTTATGCTTGGGTGTTGATACTTTGGCAGCCACGCGGCGTGTGAGTTGAAGCCCCATTAATGCGGCACAGTTATTGAACCCCAAGTGGCAAGGTGCATTATGACATGACAGCACAAAAAAACAAAAATGAGAAAGAACGACTTAACAGTATTTTGAAGAGTGCAATGTGCTGATAAGAAGCTTGAACCTTAAGCAATTCAAGTGAAGTGTGTGTTATAAATATAACTTGATAAGCATGATAAAAGCAGCAATAGACAGCACACAGATTTTTCATAGTTTTTACAGTTTGAAATTCATTTTAAAAAAAATATTTGAAATATTTAAAAATAATTTATAATTTTTGTTAAAACTTTACTTCAAAGAAGTCCTCAGCATTTTCCAGTTTTTTAGTATTTTCTTATATAATATTTAATTTAAATTTTTTTTTCTACATTGAAATTGATATTTTTTTAATAGTTTCTACAGTTGGAAAATCATTTAAAAAAAATATTTGAAATATTTAAAATAATTTATAAATTTTTGTTCAAGCTGACTTTAAAAAAGTCTTCAGCATTTTCCAATTTTTTAGTATTTTCTTATATTTTATTTTAATTTTTTTTTTCTATATTGAAATTTATATTTTTTAATAGTTTCTGCAGTTCAAAAATTATTTTAAATATTTTGTATAATATTTAAAAATGATTTATACATTTTTTTAAAGCTTGACTTCAAAAAGTCTTCAGCATTTTCCAGTTTTTTAGTATTTTCTTATATTTTATTTTAATTTTTTTTTCTATATTGAAATTTATATTTTTTTAATAGTTTCTGCAGTTCGAAAATTATTTTAAATATTTTGTGTAATATTTAAAAATGATTTATACATTTTTTTAAAGCTTGACTTCAAAAAGTCTTCAACATTTTCAAGCTATTTTGTATTTTCTTCAATTTAATATATATTTATTTCCCCACATTGAAATTGATATTTTTTTTTTTCAGCTGTCAGCAAAAATAACAAAAGTTAATGCAAAAAAAAAAGAGAGAAAAAAAGCTCAATTAAAATAATATAAAATTGCATTTGTTTGTTTGTTTGTTTGCATTTGTTTCTGTTGCGAAAGATGCAAAATTCGAAAGACAAACAACAAATATAACAAATTATTTAAATCAATAAAAACATTTTTGTTTGCACTTGCATTTGACAGTTTTTGTGATATATTAAAGAAATATTTATTTATATATAATAAATAAATCAATTCTTTGAATTTAACAAACATTTTCACTGCATGCTGCATAAATGAATAAATATATTCATATGATTTTAAATGCAATCAGTTATTAAATTTTTTAAATCAATAATAAACAGAAAGAAATTTAAAAAAAAAAAATATATTTAAATTTTAATAAATTTTTAAAATTTTTAAAAATTAATTTCATGACATTTATTGAATAAAAAAATATTTTAAAAATAAATTATACAATTAAATAATTTAAATAAAATTAAATAATGCATTTAAAAAATATTTACAACTAAATAAAACAATTTGAAATATTTTTTAAATATTTGTACTTTAAAAATTTAAGAAAAAAATTTATTTAATAATTTTAAATATTTTTTAAATTTTTGTACTTTAAAAATTTAAGAAAAAAAAATAATTTCCAATATATTTTTTTTTGTTCTCTGCTTTTTTTTTCTTTTAATAATTAATAGTAAGAAAAATAAGCAAGTTTTTCACCTTGTGTAAATCTTTATAAATTTATCAAGTTTGTTTTTTCTTTTTTTTATTTAGCAAGAGCAACAGTCGAACAAGTGCAGACATGTTAACTTTGTTGACAACACAAATTAACACTCATAAAACTTTTGTGCCGCAAACAAAATGTAACGAGAGTGCGAAACGAAAAACTTCAACATAAACAACAACAACCAGCAACAACAACAACAACAGCAACAATAACAATAACAGCAGTAAGAACAAGTCTAAGAACAAGAATTTATGTGCATATTTGCAGAGGCCAACAAGATGAAGCAGAAGAAGCAGCAGCTCTAGCAGCAGCACAAGTTTGTTGTGTGTCGGTCGGGTCGATCGGTGGGGCAAAACATTTACTTTCAGAAATTGCAATTTTGTCTAATTGACGCATTTCGTGGCTGACAAGCAAAGAGCCGCAGAGAAACACAATGCCACATGCGTATAGTATGTGCATGCAGTGGCATGCAACTTGATTTGGGAGGCAAAACACACTAACGAGAGTCAGCCAAACTGGCAACTGGCAACTGGCAACTAGAGGCTGCAACCGAAACTGACGCTGGACATGGCAGCAAAACATGAGCAGAGGCAGCAATAGCAATAGCAAGAGCAACAGCGACACAGCATTGGATGCTTGTGCCACGTACTAGCGGCGATGCTTGGCAACTGTAATTGAAAATGTCTTACGCTTGTCGAACCGCAAGTCACAAATACAAACACAGATACTTAGCTCACACACACATACACAGAGAGAGAGAAAGAGAGAGAAGGAGAGAGACATACAATCACGCCCAATGCTGAATGTCATTCCCTGGGCATTTGCCGTGAGCCGTAACAATGCAATTCGAGCAAAAAACTGTAGAAGAAGAAGAAGACGACGGCGGTGACGACGATGAGGAGCAGAAGAAGGAAAAGAAGAAAAGAAAAAAGCGCCGCCATTGCGAAAAGCGAAAATGAGCGTAAAGCTCGAAATGACAGGCGAAGCGAGCAAAACAGTTTGAAGACCTAAGAGACGACAGCGACACACACAGAGAGAGAGAGAGAGAGGAAGGCAGTGGCTGGGTGAAGATTTGTAGATGAAGATGAAACCGTAGTCGGACTATCTCTCTCTCTCTCTCTCTGTGTGTGTAGCCGTGTTGTGCCACTTGCAGTGCTGCCAACTTGTTTATCTCCTCACTGCACACACACACACACACACATACAGAGATACAGAGTACGAGAATTTTGTGCACAGTTTCAATTCGAGCTCAGCGACCCAATGCTTGCACTGTAATTGCCCCACAACAACAACAATAACAAGAAGAAGAACAACTACAACTGAGGTTGAGCCTGTGACAGAGCTGTGCAACAGCAACATCAAGTGTAGCAGCAGCAGCTTTAGCAACTTCATTTGCACTGTTTCGTTTCGTTGCATGCCGCATTTTTCGTCGTCTTCTTCATCATCATCGTCGTGCAACATGATTTTGATGTCTCTTACTGCCTTGGCAGCTTACACTGTTTCTCACTCTCACTCCCTCACTCACACTCTCCCTCTGTCTCTTTCACTCTAGATTTTTTTTTCAGCTGTCTTTTGCGATGAGGTCAACTAGTTGACACTTTGCTATTTTTTTCCTTATTTTGTATTTTTCTTTTTCTTTTACTTTTCTACTTTTCTTTTTGCTTGCGTGTTTTGCCAGACAATTTCTAGAATTAGTTGTGAGGGGCAACAAAAAAAAATAAAAAAAAATTCATGGCAACAGAGTATGAGAGAGAGTGGAAGCGATAGAGAGAGAGAGAGAGAATGCAAGATTTTTATCTTATTAAACAAAATTATTTTCATTAAAAAAAAAAAAAAAACAGAATAAACTCAAATTGAACACAAAGTTTAACTTTTGACCTGTGCAAAATTCTACTGCTGCTGCTGTTGTTGTTGCTGCTATTGTCTCTGCTGTTGCTGCTGCTGCTGCTAGTGTTTCTGATGTTGCTGCTGCTGCAGCAGCTACTCTCTCTGCTGTTGCTATTGCTGCTGCTGCTACTGTCTCTGCTGTTGCTGCTGCTGCTACTGTCTCTGCTGTTGCTGCTGCTGCTACTGTCTCTGCTGTTGCTGCTGCTGCTGCTACTGTCTCTGCTGTTGCTGCTGCTGCTACTGTCTCTGCTGTTGCTGCTGCTGCTGCTACTGTCTCTGCTGTTGCTGCTGCTGCTACTGTCTCTGCTGTTGCTGCTGCTGCTGCTACTGTCTCTGCTGTCTCAGCTGTTGCTGCTGCTGCTACTGTCTCTGCTGTTGCTGCTGCTGTCTCTGCTGTTGCTGTTGCTGCTGCTGCTACTGTCTCTGCTGTTGCTACTGTCTCTGCTGTTGCTGCTGTTGCTACTGTCTCTGCTGCTGCTGCTACTGTCTTTGCTGTTGCTGCTACTGTCTCTGCTGCTGCTGCTGCTGCTACTGCTGCTACTGTCACTGCTGTTGCTGCTGCTGCTGCTAGTGTTTCTGATGTTGCTGCTGTTGCTGCTGCTGCTACTGTCTTTGCTGTTGCTGCTGCAGCTGCTACTGCTGCTACTGTCACTGCTGTTGCTGCTGCTGCTGCTAGTGTTTCTGATGTTGCTGCTGTTGCTGCTGCTGCTACTGTCTCTGCTGCTTGCTGCTGCAGCTGCTACTGTCTCTGCTGTTGCTGCAGCTACTGCTGTTTCTTTTTAGATAAAAATCATTTGTTAATCAAGCAGAAAAATTTCGCATTTCTTTTTTCGCATTTTATAATTTGAAACGTTTTATGCTTTTGCTTTGTATTTTGTTTGCTTAAATGTTGAAAGCGCGTAGTTCTTACAATTATACAGCCAGCTCTATCTCTCTCTCTCTCTTTCTATCTATTTCTCTCTTTCACTTGCTTTCATTGTGCAATTTTAGCACTATTTTTTTTCGTAAATTTTGCTGCTGCATTTGTAAACATTTGTTTTGCTTTGTCAAAGCAAATAAAATAAAACAAAATACAAGAAACACAAGTAAACACGTCAAAAGTCAAGTCCTTGTAGTCCTTGTAGAACTATAGATAATTAGCAATTACATATATAGAATCATTGATGAAAGAGAATATTGTATACGATTTCTTGACTTTGGGAAATTAAAGTGATTTTATGTGTTTCCTTTGATTATCGCACATTGTGTCTTACAGTTTAATTAACTGACATCGAGACGCAGCGAGTGAAAGAGAGAGATAGAGAGAGAGAGAGAGAGAGATAAAGAGAGAGAGAGTGAAAGAGATATACACAAAGTAAACTTGTTTATAGCTAAGCATCTAAACATAGAAACACACAACAAACACTCAACGTTCCCTTTCTCTCTGCTGCCGCACTTCACTTTGTCGCTTTGCCGCATTGCCGCTTGGCACTTGTACAAATGTTGTATAATATTCCCATTTCCAATGAATTTCATAATTTATTATTAATTGACTTTCTAAAGGGTCTATTGAGGGGGAGGGGGAGGGGGTGGGGTCTGAGGCAGTGCATAAGGGTTAAGTTGTTATCAAGGGAATTCCGCCATAACATGCGATTGTAACTGTGATGCGTTTTGCGTTGCGTTCCGTTTGCTGGCCAATATTCCGCTGACTGAACATTTCAATTAAAGTCGAACGAAGCGGCAACAAAACATATTGATAAAAATCACAATCAAATACAAATAAAAAAACAAGTCAGAAATTGCACATAAAAATAAACGCAATTTTAACAGCTGTGCGAGGGTGCTGCGAACATTATTGGGTTTGGATTTTAACACAACAAAGGGAATATGTCTATGGCGACGAGGTCAACAGACAGTTGCTACTATTGGTAGTTGCGTGTGAAAATGAAACAATGACATGACCACAAAAGCCATGACAGACAGACAGACAGACAGACAGACAAGAGGGAGGCAGACAGACAGACAGTAGCAGGCATAGAATAAAACTAACAAAAGTTTAATGTCCATGAAAATCGAATATTGTATAGAGCATAAAGCGTCCGCAACTCTAGTAACTATAGTAAGGATACACTGTTTGGCTGATCTCTCAAATACAATGATAAAACAGAATAGAAAATTGACATTTACGCTAAAAATGGGAAACACAAAACTAGTTTTGGGCAAATGTACGAAAATGCGTTGACCAGACAAAGTCAATAATTGCAGTTACGTGGGGCAGTTAGTATTAGTGGCTGGGCAGTGGGTGCTGGCTAAGCCAAAAAGCAGGGGCAGCAATAGCTAAAATGAACACAAACAAAACAAAACAAACAGAACGAAAGACAGAGAGACAGACAGAGAGACAGACAGACAGACAGACACGCACAGTGCATTATAGTTTGTAATCGTTTTTCGATTTAATAGAGAAATCCCCCCCGTAACATCGCAATGAAAATCAAGGGGTTGCAACTTTACTTTTTGGGTTGTCAAGACTCTCTGTATACATATGTGGGAGTGAGAATTGGTTTTGGAAATGCGAGGAAATTGCGGTAAATGGAAATGTCCGTTGCAGAGCAAGAAAAAAGAATGTGCGTGCCAGTTGCCAGGAAATGCCAGGGATATGGCACCAAAAACATGAAGGCGCACACATTGGAGAGTGAGAGAATTGGAGAAATACTCCATGGGGACACCATTTTGCGCCTTAAATGAGTTTTGTGCGTCGCATAGACCCGCACTTGTGTTTTTGCACTAATACGACAACTGTGCGTTTGACAGTCAACAACAACAGCGATGGCAACAGCAACAACAACTTGAGCTCATAGCAACTAGACAGCACTAGGACTGCCAAACACCCTGACTGCCAGAACTCCAGGACGCCCTGGTTTTACGCTTTTCTCCCCAAAGAGCAACCAATTTCAATTCCAGCTACAGTTAGAACATTATACGCTTCGCTGCAAGCTATACATTTCTCTCGATCTCTCTCTCTCTCTTTCTGCCTCTCACTCCCACTACTTTTTTTTTTCTTTTGCGTAATCCGCACGCGCCCAAATAAAAACTGCAATTAAAGCGTATTGACCATGAGAATTTTATAATTGAATTACTAGAGATTGTGCTGGGAGAGAAAGAGAGAGAGAAAGAGAGGGAGAGGTAGAGTGTAGGGGTTGAGCAATGGGTGCTGCTTAGCACACCTTATAAGGGTTTGTTCAACTGACCAGACACAATGCTCTCTACGCACACATATTCAGCAGGCAGACAGAAGTGACAGACAGACAAACAGTTCCCAAAAAAAAAACCGCAGTGCAGTCAAGCGTAACTCCTAGCCAAAGGTCAGCTAGCTCAAACAGAAGGTCAGCAATTAAAATGGGACAGCTTAGCAGTCGACGCCGACGTCTCTGTCGCGGTCGTTGATGAATGTGGGCGCTGTATGCTGAAGGCTTAATAAATAGACACAATAAGTAGATTGAGATGGTGTAGGCGGGGCAGCAAAGGCAACAACAACAACAACAGCAGTAGCAGCAGCTAACGGCGGCAGTTTCGCATCTGATTGTTTGACCAATGGTTCTGCTCTAAATTGTGTCATCTTCAGCGTAAATAACCCACCGCTGACCGCTGACCCCATGAACCGTTGCTTAGTCGACCTCTTACTGACTCGCTGACCGAACTGCCCGACTGCCTGCTGAGTGAGCCCTTAATGCGCTTACAACAGATGTTTCTGTGGCAGCAGCAGGTTTTTAGGGATGTATTTTCATCGCCTGGGCAAAAAGGCAGCGGGAAATGGGAAATGAAAAGCAAGCGAGACAGAGACAGCACAGTTGACAGACAAGAAGCAAAAAAAAACAAAAAAAAAGGCTAAATGAATAAAAGTATATATATTTTTATATTTTGAGCTGTAAGTCAAATAAAGCTAATAATATTAACGACTTTATAGCTAGAAATAAAATAAAAATATAATTTTTGCAAATATTTCAATTGTCGCTTGAAATTTATGCAAAAAATTACACAAAATTTGCAAAAATAAAGTTAAATAAAAATATTAAAAAAAATCAGAAAGCAAACAAAGGCTAAAGCTGTTTGCTATAATTAAAATTTTCTTTGTTTTCTTTAGATTTCTTTTGCGAATAATTTATCGTGTTTTCAAATATTTGCTTAAATTATTTAATTAATTTTCTGACAGTTTTTATACATTTTTTTTCATACATTTTCTTATAAAATTCTAATAAAATTTTGTAAATTATTTCATTCATTTTTTACAAACTTTTCTGCACTTTTATAAACATAATATAAAATAATAAAATTATATAAAATAAATAAAAAATAAAATACTTCAAAATTCCAATAAAATTTCTCAAATTATTGCATTAATTTTCTTGCACTTTTATAAAAATATAAGAAATATATATATAAAAAAATTATAATAAATTAATAAAATATTTGAAAAAATTCGAATAAAATTTATCAAATTAATTGCATTAATTTTCTTCGTGATTTTGTGCACTCATCAAAGTCTAATAAAATTTCTTAAAAATAATGCATTAATTTTTTTTAAAGCTTTTTTGCATTTTTATAAAAATATTAATAAAATATAAGGAAATAAATTAATTAAATAAAATATCTAATAAAAGGCCAATTAAATTTCTTAAATTAGTGAATTAATTTTCTTGAACTTTTATAAAAAATATAATAGAAAATAAATAAAATATCACATAAAATTCTAATAAAATTCCAATAAAATTTCTTAAATTTTTTCATAATTTTCTTAAAGCTTTTCTGCATTTTTTATTAAAATATTAATAGAATATAAAAAATAAATAAATTAAATAAAATATCTAATAAAATCCCAATAAAATTTCTTAAATTATGGCATTAATTTTCTTGAACTTTTATAAAAAATATAATAGAAAATAAATAAAATATCACATAAAATTCTAATAAAATTCCTATAAAATTTCTTAAATTTTTTCATAATTTTCTTAAAGCTTTTCTGCATTTTTTATTAAAATATTAATAAATTAGACAAAAATAAATAAATTAAATAAAATATCTAATAAAATGCCACTAAATTTCTTAAATTATTGGATTAATTTTCTTGCATATTTTTAAAAAATATAAAAAAAAATTAATAGAAAATAAATAAAATATTACATAAAATTCTAATAAAATTCCTATAAAATTTCTTAAATTTTTTCATAATTTTCTTAAAGCTTTTCTGCATTTTTTATTAAAATATTAATAAATTAGACAAAAATAAATAAATTAAATAAAATATCTAATAAAATGCCACTAAATTTCTTAAATTATTGGATTAATTTTCTTGCACTATTTTTAAAAAATATAAAAAAAAATTAATAGAAAATAAATAAAATATTACATAAAATATCTAATAAAATTCCTATAAAATTTCTTAAATTTTTTCATAATTTTCTTAAAGCTTTTCTGCATTTTTTATTAAAATATTAATAAATTAGACAAAAATAAATAAATTAAATAAAATATCTAATAAAATGCCACTAAAATTTCTTAAATTATTGGATTAATTTTCTTGCACTTTTGTAAAAATAAAAAAAAAAAAATATATATATTTGACAAAATTCGAATAAAATTGATCAAATTTTTTCATAATTTTCTTAAATCTTTTCTGCATTTTTATAAATATATTAAAAAATATAAAGTAATAAATAAAATATCTAATAAAATGCCAATAAAATTTCTTTAATTATTGCATTAATTTTCTTGCACTTTTATAAAAAATATAAAAAAAAACATAGAAAATAAATAAAATATCACAAAAAAAATTCTAATAAAATTCCAATAAAATTTCTTAAATTATTGCATTAATTTTCTTATAGTTTTTCTAGAGACTTTAATGCGTTATTTGCGTTACGCTTTGTAATTAATTTGTTTATTGATATTAATTATCTGTTAATGAAGAAGAAGAAGAAGCAGCAGCTAGCTGAATGCCTGGTAACCTGTTTCTCTGGTGACATATTTAGTTTGACATGCTGCCTCAGTCGCTGTCTCTCTTTTTCTGCGTCCCTCTCTCTCTCTGTCCCTTAGTTAGCTATCACATGACAGTGACCCAGCTAATTGCTCAGCTTGAAACGCAAGTCGATAAATATAGTAACATTTATTAGTATTATATTTAGTATTATGTTTAGCAGCTGTGCGTTCGCTTGGCAAATAGCGAAAAAAAAGGAAACACACATAGAGAATTCAAGGACCTGCAAAGTAGCAGCTGCCACTGCTGGCAAGTCAGGTCAGGTAGGCAGCAAAGCAATAACAAACAACAGTTCATATAATCAATACAAATATCAATAGACTGAGAGGCAGACAGACAGACAGACGGACGGACAGCGAGACAGACGATGATAATCAAGTGTAGGACAGCAGGAGCAGCAGCAGGCAAAGGACATGTGAGGCAATGCTTCGTTTGCCGCTAATAAATTCATTAAACATTCATGCAAGCGGGGAGCTGAGGAAGCCATGGCTAGAGATACCGTTTGCGGGGCCAGCAAGTGCAGCGGCAATAAAACTATTAGCATAATGACAGCATTAGGCAATGGCATAAGAAAAACAGCTGACTGAACTGAACAGAGCTGATGGCATGCGGCATGTCCTGACATACATAAAATGGTCCGCGTTGGGGGCAAATTTGTAATGCTCAGATAAATTGTTATTTTATGTGCCATCGTAATAAGCGCATTATGAGACAAGATCTGTGAGTGTGTATGTGTGTGTGTGTGTCTGCCTGTGTGATTGTGTGTGTCTTTTGTGCCAATTCATACAGAAAACTACGCACGTCGCACTAGTCGTAGAAGCAGCAGCAGTAGCGAAGTAAGAGGCTGCAGAGGCAGTGGCAAGAGCAAGACGTAGCCGCAGTCGCAGTATGTTATTGAGACGAAGACGACATCTATGACGCCTTGGGGACACTGAACCCTATTTTAGTATAAAGTTTTTTTTCTTCTTCTATTTTTTTGCTTTTCGTAAGCTTTAACTGGAGTTTGGTGTATGGCGCGTGCCGAGGCCAAGTGCGGCATCCCCAGCCACAAAGGCGCAAAGGTGCAGACGTGTAGCACACACACACACACAGGCACAATAGGAGAGCAACTATGAGCAAGAGAGTGAGAGAGAGAGGAGAGAAGGCGAGTGCGAGAGTGAGAGTGACGCGCGCGTTGCATGCCAGTCAAAATTATAAACATTTTTAAAACACTTTTCGTTTTTCTCTTTTTTTTTGCTGTCTTTATTTTTTTTGGCAGAGTGTTGAGAATTTATAGCCAAGAAAAACTTGTACGTGCTGCGGTCACGCATCAATTTCATATGTGCAAGTAAGCAGTAAGAGCTGTAAGCGCTAAGCACTAAGCAGTATTCGATATATACTTGTATGTGTGTAGAGTCAAGTAACAGAGTTCGGAAGCACAATCAGCTGCAGGCGTGCGTGAAAAGGACGCAAAAGGACAACACACACACAACATACACTTAATAAAGTGTTTACTTATGTCAACTACATTATTTTATCCCCCTCACTCACAGCGAGTGACTCACTCTCTCTCTCACTCCCCTCTGGCAGCCCCAAATGACAACTAAATTCTGTTAGTGTCAGTTAAGCTATTTCAACATCTATCTATTCAATGAGCCAGTTATGAAAAAACATATATAAATAAATAGGCAACAGCTTTCAGATATTTTTGTTAATCTTCTCTTCTTTTTTTTTTTTTAAGCTTCATTTCAATCGCAGTTGACAAGTTGTAGACCTTTCTTGGCTTTTGCTATACCCTGTAAACATTGAAAATGGGCATATTAAATCAATATAAAATATTTAACATTTTTTAGAGCGCTAAATATTTATTTGTACAGCGAAAATCACTCGAAATTCAATAATTGATAATTTCAATAAATATCGATAAATATCGGAAATTTGAAATCTCTATTAATTTGTAAAAAATTATTGGAACTCGACTGTATCTACTTTGAATTGATATATATAAAATTCGATAATCGACAATATCGATAATTTCGATAAATATCGGAAATTTGAAATCTCTATTAATTTCTAAAAAAATATTGGAACTCGACTGTATTTATTTTAGGCTTTGGATTTATATATATAAAATTCGATAATTGTTAATATCGATAATCTCGATAAATATCGGAAATTTGAAATCTTTATTAACTTCTAAAAAATTATTGGAACTCGATTGTATTTATTTTAGGCTTTGGATTCCGAATTTAGCATCAATTAATTTTAATCAAAAGTTTCTTCTCTATATTAAAATTCTTAAATTTTTTATAGTCAACAAATATAAAAAAAATTAAAAATATATGAAAATATTAAAATATTAAATATATAAAAATAAAAATATATTTAAAATTATAATTTCACTTGAATTTCTCAGACTTGGACTTAATCTAACACTGCAAGCATATTTATATCACTTAGTTTAAGACAAAATATACTTGACTTCAATCTAAATTTATGCATTTTGTAAGCTTTACTCATATAGTTAGTTTCTCGCATTCTCTGTCTCTCTTTTTGCCTCTCTCTCTATCTCTCTCTTTTACTCACTATAGTTAAGCCAACACTGTTTGGCAAATTTAACCGCAGACGATTACACATCATTACAGGGCTGCGGTTTGCACTTCTTCTTTAACTTTACTTCTTTTTTTTTATTTTTTTTATTTTATTTTTTTTTTTTTTTGGGCTCAATTCGCTGTCTGTTACTCTACACACACACACACACACACACACACACACACACACACACACATATACACACTAAAGCATATACACAGTTTTATTTACATTAAAACATCATCAACATGTTTATATCAACATCAAACTCATTTTACGCATCACCAAACTTTTCGTAATCCTTTGATCCGATGCAGAAAAAGGGTCGCCTCGGTAGCAAAAATGCTACGCAAAAAAAAAAAAACACACACACAAAATTCTACAAAAATAAAGAAGAGGCAGCAAAAAAAAAAAATCAAGGCAGAGCTCATAAAAAGCTTGACGCTCCACTTTTCTTTTTGGGGGTCACACAAATACACACAAAGACACACAGACACAGACATATATAGACATAGAAAGAGTGAAAGGCAAAGGCTAACAGAAAAAGGGTTTCATATGTCCTGCTGCTACTGCTGGTGCTCCCGCTGCTGCCTGCTGCTACTGCTGCTGGTTGTTGTTATTGTTGTTGTCAACTCATTCGTGCTCAGCAGCCAAGTAATATAAATCCAAAATAAATCAGTAAACTTTCAGAGCCGAGTGCTTGTTAATTTGAAATTTATACGAAAAACAATTTAATCGCTTCAACCGAAAATCTCTTCTTGTCCCTGAAATGGGAAACCGACAAAAAAAAAAAAAAAAAAAAAAACCTGCTGCCACTGCCACTGTCTATGTCTCTGTGTGTGACCTTGTCAAGGCCAATGAGTGAAAGTTCTTTAGCACACATTTTGCACATTGAGGTAGGTCTCGATGGCAAAGTCAAATTTCAGCATTTAAATAAAATACAAAACAAGAATTCTTTGGAAAAAGCCAAAACACAAAAATAAAAAAATTACTGAAAATTGAAAATTGCTCGAATGGAAAGCAATCAAAGTTCAGTTAATTCTCATGAAATTATGAAGCATTATAATTTGCTAGACTATTTCTAGCTAAACACTAGCTAAAAATATAAAAATTCTAAAAAAAAAATTAAATAAATAAAAGAAAATAAATTAAAGCTAAAAATATCAATAAAAAAATTTAAATCAAGTTTTAAAAAAATGAGAAAAAAAATTTTGTGTATTTATGTTTTCTGTTCAAACCCAAAAAATAAATTTAAAAAAAATTTAATTTAATTTAAATTTTATTTTTGCCCCTTTAGCTATTTAATACAAATTTAATTTAATTTAAATTTAATTTAAATTTAATTTAATTTAAAAAATTCAGAAAAAAAATTTTGTGTATTTATGTTTTCTTTTCAAACCCAAAAAAAAAAATAAAAAAAATTTAAATTTAAATTTAATTTAAATTTTGATTTTTGCCCCTTTAGCTATTTAATACAAATTTAATTGAATTGAATTTTGCCACTTGAAATTTTAATACAATTTCAGCGAGCAACTGAACAGACGTGACTTGGCAGTTTGGTAACATTTTGTTGATACCCAAAAACACTACATAGCTAAAAGCCGCAACAGCAGCAGCAGTAGCAGCAGTAGCAGCAGGAATAACAACAGCTACAGAACGCTGTCAATTAGCCTACCTTGCTTGCCAGCCAGCATATTCCTCTGCTTTTCTGCATATCTCTCTCTCACTCTGTGTCTCATTCTCACACTGACTGCGTCTACTACCTGCAGAGTTTTGTGCTTGTTCTCTATGCTGCTTAGCTGCTTTTCAGCTGGCGCATTTTTAGCCAACTAACAAACAATGTCAACGTCATGAAACCGCAGCCTCATTACGAAATATTTAATCATATTTAGCGCGCAAAAATGAAAAACAAGTCTAAGCATAGCAAGGCAGCAAAGTGTCAGCATATAGCCAGGAGAAAGTCATGCTGCATGAGAAATACGATGATAGCAGAGAGAAGCCATAGCTGTGAGAGGAGGGCGAGGGGGGGTAGAGAGGTAATAAAGTGTGAAGCTAAACCACAGCCACAATTTGAACAAATACAAGAAGTGAAAACCTCAGCAGCCACATGCCACAGATATCACAGCTGCCTGACGTGCTTGCCGCTTAGCTGCTGCTGTTGTTCTTCTTGTTCTTGTTTGTTGTTGCTACAGTTAGGTAAATGTGACAAAATGGCAATATTTTCCACACAAAAACACAAAGAGAGAGAGAGAGATACACACGTGAGCTTATAGAGCTACAAAAGATACTTAGATATACAAGGCAAGAGCTATAGCATTAGATACAGATACAGATACAGTTAGAGATACAGATACTCAGCTTGTAGTATTTGGCAAAATCCTAACTAGTTGCAGATAAAAATTGTTTTGTGTGGCGCTAAGAGTATTTGCTAGTTGGCAATAATATCAAATTGCACTTTTCAGCATAAGCAACACTCACACATACACACACACAGAGAGAGAGAGATACATAGACATAGTCGCAAAGCTAGACAATCGTATGCAGAAAAAGATACACAAATAACTGAGAAATACAAACAAAATGTGCAAACAGTATACAGCAGCAGCAGCAGCAGCAGCACATGCCAAACAGTCGACAATGTGTGTGGGAGACACAGAGAGAGACAAAGAGACGCTCGCTAAAGGCGTGGCAAGTGAACTGACAACCGTTGCAACATTCAGCAGTCAGCAGTCAGCAGCAGCGTCTCTTGTGGCTTCGTAAACATCATTTAAGTCTATTTGTGCATACTACAAAGCTACTGAAACTGCTGCTGCTGTTGCTACTCTGTCTCCCTGTCTGTTGTCCATATGTCTGTCTGTTGTCTTGCCACTCGCCGACTCTTGTTCGCTGCAAAATTTTTGCAGCATTCGCAAAGTGTGCTGTTTGTTATTTGATATGCGCGGTTATTTGATAATAACATCTGCTTGACAGTCAGTCGAAAGATGCAGCACGAGGCAGCAGGCGGGCTGCAGGGTCATTGGTTTGCTTGTCAATCAAAAAGTGCCACATTCGCCTGCTAGTTGTAGCTATGCTGATGCAGCATTTCAATTGTTTGTCAACTGATTGGCAACTTCAGGCAGCAGGCAGCAGACAGCAGCAGCAATACTATGAAAGTATCTCATAGATGCATAATAATACTTAGTAGCTACTTTAGTGCGCTTGCAGCCAGCTGCTAAGTGCCACATTTATGTTGACTTAAGTCGCACATAAAAAATAAATGCCATAAAAAAAATGAAACACAAGCACAAGCACAACTCTATCGTCAGTCTAAAAAGTTTTCCCTATTTTTGTTTTTTTTTTTTTTGTTTGTTTCTTTTGACTTTTCTTATTATGGAAATAAATCAAAATGAATGCAGCATTAAAATAAAAACTTTTCTCATTTTAATTATTATTTTTGTTTTTTTCGTCTTGAAAAAAGGCAATTTCAACTGTACGCAGATCTTTGTCTAATTAAGCAGCTAAAATTCAGTTGCTTAAATTGTTTTTTTTTTTTTTATATTTTTTTTGGCTCTCATTTTGCCAGACATTGTGATAATAAACTGCTAAAAATATCTTTAAATTTTATCAATATTATTTTAGATTAAATTTTATTAAAGCTACAGCAAAATTTTTGTTTATAGTTTCTTCAGAAATTTATTTAGAGTTTCTCAAGTTAATTTTTATGTACATTTATTTCTACTAGGAATTTGCTGATTTTTAGCTAAAAAAAAATTCTTTGAATTTTTATAAATTTATTTGCAGTAAATTTTATAAAGAGTTGCTTTTTTTTTTTAGCGTTTTTTAAGTTTTCATTAAAAACCTTTTTTTCTGGAAATTTTTCTGTATTTTGTTTTGCTGCCTGTTGCAGTAAATGGCTAAAAATTCTTATAAAATTTTTTGTTTACTTCTTTTAAAAGCTCCAGTTGCGCCCCAAAAATATATTTTTTTTTAAGTTATTATTTTTAATTTTTTTTTCTGCTTGTCACATGAAATTGCTGCAAAATTTCTGTAAATTTTTATAAATTATTTTGAGTAAATATATATAAATATATATCATAAAGCTTTGCTTCTTTTAGTTGCCACACTGCTTTCTATAGCGATTTTCAAGTTATTATTAAAAACCTTTTTTTTCTGGAAATTTTTCTGTATTATTTTTGCTGGTTGTTGCAGAAAAGAGGTGAAAATTTCTTTATTTTTATAATTTTTTTTTTACTTAATTTTAAAGCTTCTCCAGTTGTGCCACAAAAATATATTGAGATTTTTTTTTTTAAGTTTATTTTATATAATTTTTTTTTTTTGCTTGTCACAGGAAATTGTTGCAAAATTTCTTTAAATTTTTATAAATTTATTTGAAATAAATTTTATAAAGCTTTTGCTTTTAGTTGCCACAATGCTTTCTATAGAGATTTTAAAGTTTTTATTAAAAAAATTTTTTTTCTGTAAATTTTTCTATTTTTTTTTTCCTGCCTTTTGCAGGAAATAGCTAAAAATTTCTTTGTATATTTATTAATTTTTTTTTTTTTAATTTTTTAAAGCTTCCCAAGTTGTGCCGCAAAGATTTATTGTGAATTTTTTTTTAAATTTATTTTTTCACATTTTATTTTTCTTTTGTTTGTCACAGGAAATTGCTGCAAAATTTCTTTAAATTTTTTTTAAATTTATTTGAAATAATATTTATTAATCTTTTGCTACTTTTAGTTGCCACAATGCTTTCTATACCGATTTTGAAGTTTCTATTAAATACATTTTTTTTCTGTAAATTTTTCTATTTTTTTTTTCCTGCCTCTTGCAGGAAATAGCTAAAAATTTCTTTATATTTTTATTAATTTTTTTTTTTAATTTTTTAAAGCTTCCAAAGTTGAGCCGCAAAGATTTATTGTGAATTTTTTTTCTAAATTTATTTTTTTCACATTTTGTTTTTTTCTTTTGCTTGTCACAGGAAATTGTTGCAAAATTTCTTTAAATTTGTATCAAAGTTTATCAATTTATTTAGAGTAAATTGTATTAAAAGCATCCCAAGTTGCCTTTATGTTAGTTCCCTCGAATGCTTTATCTATAGCTGCTACAATCTATGTCAATTAAATTCAATTGAAATTAATTTAATGTTATTATTGTTTAGTCTTTGTACCAGATTCCATTAGGGTGAAATTTTTGGTGACCCAAAAGTCACTTAGAAAAAAACCCAAAAAAGATTACTTCATCTTCTTCTTTTTTTTTGACTACCTGAAATGGATATTTAATTAAGTTTTCTTTGGAGTTAAGGCAAAGGGGAACGGGAAAAGGGCAAAGAACTTTAATCTAAAAGCAAATTTCATTTGCACATTTTTTTTTTTGTTTGTTTGTCTCTTTTTTGTTGTTGTTGTCTGGCAAAACATTCGAAATGCATTTGGGCGAATCGAACAAGCGAATGCTAAGTAAATAATTTATGCTGTGCCCTACGGCCTCCTCAAAAAAAAAATAAAAAGCAGATGCGATAATGTATCTACATATAGAACTAAGTATAAC
This sequence comes from Zaprionus obscuricornis, assembly GCA_037044475.1. NCBI lineage: Eukaryota > Metazoa > Arthropoda > Insecta > Diptera > Drosophilidae > Zaprionus > Zaprionus obscuricornis. The sequence goes on along the minus strand of JBAMBR010003373.1, from coordinate 84,246 downwards.
ATAAGTATATGTATCTATGTTAGTCTATCTCTCTCTCTCTCTCTCACTCTCTCCCTTTCTCACTTACTCTTTTGTGTTAGATATTTTGTGGTTTGTTTGTGTTGCATTTTCAGTTTCAGTTTTAGTTTCAGTTTCTCAATTTCGCCTCCTTCTCGTCGTCGTTTTTCTTTTTTTTTCTTCCCCCTTTTGAGCTTGCACCTTTTTTTTTCGCTTTTCACACATTCCGCATTTCGTTTTGTTTCAATCGATTGACATAGTTTAGTTCTAATGGATTTTCACGCCAGCGTTGACACAATTGTGGCAAGCAACAGCAGCAGCCACAGCAGCAGCTACTGTTGCTGCCGCAGACTGTGGCAACTTGAGTGTTGGCTTTCTTTTCCTATTTTTTTTTTTTTGGTTTTTTTGTTCTTCAGTTATACGAAGTTTTACAGCAACTTACCTGCAACAAGAAGAAAAAAAAGAGAAATGAGAAAAAAAATGAATGAAAATTGCATTAAAGTTTCAGTTTCAAATTCAGTTTCAGTTTCAGTTGCAGTTACAGTTGCAGTTTGCAGTTGCAGTTTCCTTTACAGTTTTTAGTTTTTAGTTAAAGTTGAACAACAAATTTCGTTTTTTTTTTTGGTTTTCTTCTGCAGCTACTACATCAGCTTCTTGTTTTGCTTTTGTACAGTGGAAGTTTCAAGTTTATTTTCAATTTCCTGCAATCATAAAGAACTCAACTATCAGAACATAAATTTCTTTAAACCTAATTGCCAGAGATTATCAATAGGCGAGCGACCCCTAATCAACTGAACTGAACTCAACTCGACTCTTAAAACTCATGAAAACTATATTATCTCATTCTATCACTGTCTCCCTCTCTCTCTCTCTCTCTTTCGCTCTTGCTCTTTTTGTTCTCTATTCAAATGATGTACGAAAATAAAAATAAAATTTGATATATTTATGAGCTCATCGAGAAGATGTCGAAGTAACAGTAGACAATGAAGTATAAGCATGACAGAGCTGCGATTGAGAGAAAGAGAGAGAGAGAGAGAGAGACAGAAATAGAGTGAGTAGCACACACAAGCAGCAGAAGAAGTTATCAGCATTTTGCGTTTTACTTTTAATTAAAAATTCAAAACAAAAAAAAATATTTAACTCTGTCGCTTTATCGCAGCTGTAATCTGTCAGCGGGACACGCAGAGCCAAGCAGCATTTTCTTTTTTTTTTGTTTTCTGGGGGCAAAGAAGTCGAGTGTTTGGAGCAGACAGACAGACAGAGTCAAAGAGATGCAGAGACAATGCAAGAGCTTGCTTGCTTGCTTGCAACTCTCTGCCGGGCGGTCTGCATTGCACGCGTTCATTGACGAATGCTGCTGCGACAAGCAGAGCAGCAACAGCAACAGCAATAACTTCATATGCAGCGCATCAAGTGAAGTGCACTTGCTGTTGCTGTTGTTGTTGCTCTGTTGCTGTGTTTAGTTATTAAAACTGACAGTTTTATTTGTCAGCAGGCAACGCTACAACGACGCTTCCATTCTGCAGATTGCAGCACTACAGCAGTGGCAATGTCAGTTGCCGCTGCCGTTGCCATTGCCATTGCTGCCGCATAAGCAAATGCCTTATGACACTTTTATTTTATTTTTGTTTTTATTTTTATTTTGTATTTTTTTTTTTATTTTTATTTTTTCATTTTTCGTTATAGTTTTTTGTTCCTTCGTATTTTTTTGACATGTGTCATGCGTGTGCGTGCATGTTCATGCGTTTTTGGGGTGAAAAATACAATCGATTTTTTTTTCTTTCTGTCTTTCTTATATTTTTAACTTTTAGTTTCTCGTTTTGAGCACTGAAAAAAAAAATAAAAAAAATTATCAGAAATATTCTACTGCTGTTTGCTGCTGCTGTCGTTGGTATTTGCTGTGAAAGTGTTGACAATTGCAGCCGTTGAAGTGGCAGGCAAATGCACTTGTCTCTGACATTGGCATTGCACACGCGTCGCGTCGCGCTGTTGATCGATGTGTATGCGGAAAATTGATTTCAAGAAACTTTTTCGAGTAGACAAAGTTTCAAATACATAGAAAAACAATTTAAATTTGTTGCAGCCAAAAAAAAAACAACATGTATGCTCGACTATAAGATACCCTGCATAAAGCAGAGATCAAGCAGTGATACACAATGCCTGCTATAAATTTGCCAGCTCTAATTTTTATAAATGCCTAACGATGCTACTCGCTTTCTTTATGTTTACAGGGTATACAATATCAATGTATTTATATTTTATAATTTATATATTTATTTTAACAACTGCTAGAATTTCTTCATTACATGCTGCCACACACACACACGCTTTGCTATACAAAAATTTATAGCATGCTTTGCCATTAATTTATTTATTTACTATAAAAATTGTTGCTTATAATTGAAATGAAATTTATATGCTTTTCAGACACATTATTAAAATACCAAAAAAAAAAAAAAAAAAAATACTAAATTAATAGGCAACAATATAAAGTCTCAGCAAAATTAATTGATATTCATTCAAGCATGTGAATAACAATAATTTAATAAATTAAATGCGATGCCAACAAATTAGTGTCAGACTGTGTCCTAAATGTATTTAACTAATGAGCCCAACTATAAAATTAAAGAAAAATAAATTCCATGAAATTTAAAAAAAAAAAGCAACAACAAAACAAGATGAAAAAATCATCTAAATAGACTAAAAGATTTTTTCGCACTTTTTCTTTCATTCCCCCAAAAAAAAATTTGTTGTATTTTTTTTTTTTTTTTTTTTAAACATTTCCATTTCGTAAAATTCAAACAAATGAGTCGTGTAATATTTGTTGTCATTTGTCTATTTATGATAATTAAGGTTTGACATTTTTATGATATTAATTAATTTTGTTGGCAACGGGGGGGGGGGGGGGGCAGGGTAGGTGCAGAAGTTGGCATTGGGTGAAGTGTGAAAAGCAAATGCTGCATGCAGACACTGCTGCATAAATATTTTTCTTGCTCTGTTTTTTCTTTTCTTTCCCAGCAGTCTGCATACTTTTTTTTTTGTGTCTCTATCTAAGACTGTCTGTCTGTCTTGTCTGTCTCTTTGCTAGCTGCTCAATCTTTTCAATCTTTCTCAGTCAACGCCAACGCGCTTCTAATTTTGTCAACACTCGACGGATGTGTCGCCGACCACAAAAAGTTAATAGGCCCAAGCGTGACCCCAAAAAGCAACAAAAAAAAAAATATAGAAATGAAATGCAACGAAATAAAATGAAATAAAATAAAAGAAGTAGGAGAAGCATTATACAAAAAAAAGCAAATGAAACGAGAAGGTGAGAAAAGTGTTGTTGTAGTCTTTACTTTGATTGCTGTTCTTGTTGTTGTTGCCCCACTTAATGTAGGGCCTTCGGCTGTGGCATTAACACTGATCGCACCAAGCATTTAAAACTGCAGCGGGGGCGACGACTCTCGGGGTCATAAAACTGACAATAAACTATGCAGATCCCTATACACATACATATATATATACATATATATATAGCTGCATGGCGCTCTTCAGGCTTATTGTTGCATGTTGCATGTTGCTTGCCTTTTGTTTTAGTTGATGCATTAAATTAAACAACTAAAAGATTTCATATACATAAGACTTGTGATCTATGTTCTTGAGATTTGTTAAGTTTCTGTATGATAATAAGGTAACAACAATACATATGCCACATGCCACATGCCACAAAAACATCTTGTAAGTTTTCACAAGTTGTTAGTCAAACAACTCGAAAGAAAGATTCCAAAGAGTTGCAAGTTTTATTTTTCATTTTTTTTCATTTTTTTTCTGTTGTTGGTTATGAAAAATGTTCTATACCAAAAATTTGTATAATCAAAATTCACTTTTGCCTTTCTTATACTTATTCTTCATCTTCTTCTTCTCTTTGCTTCCTCTGCTTGAGATTTAAAATCAAATTTGTGCCTGTTCCTTGGCATATGTTTCACTGCAAGAATTATGTGGCGCAAAACTAATGTTGAAAATTTATGCGTTGTGAAAAGTTTTTTATATTTCTCGCTTCCCTTTCCATCTACTCTTCACTCTCTCTCTCTCTCTTTGCCCGCCCACTGGACAGCTGCGAGCTACTCAATGGAGTGTTTTTTCTTATTTTTTTTTTGGCCATTCGGCCAGCTGTAAGACAGGCCCAGCAATATTTTCTTTTCTTCAGTTGATGGCTGCAATGTTCGTTGAATGCGGGGAGCATCACTCCCCTTTATTTTTGTGTCTCTGTGTGTGTGAGTGTTGGTTTTTTTTTTTGGTTTTTTGCAAAATGAGGCGCAACGAAGCGTATGACAAACAGATTTTTCTCAAACGCAAATCCGTGCGCTGAAAAGAAAAGGCAAAGAAAAAGTGTAGGAATTTCCATAAAATTAGAATAACAGCAGTGATTCTTTACGTAGAGGCCCCAAACGACAAAACGACACAAGGACAAGCGGACAGACGAATGGACGGGCGCCGAAATTTATGAGCAGCACCAAAAATGTATAAAAAAGAATGGAATGAGCAACAAAGAGAATGAGAAAGAGAGAGAGAGAGAGAGAGAGTGGAAGCTGGAGCTGGATATGAGGAAAGATCGTTGTAGCAGTCGGCACAAGAGACATACAAGAATATTGTGTAAAAAATAATTGAAGCTGTAGAGCAGCGACAGATTTTCTACACGCACAAAAGTTGAAAGTCGCATGTAGAATAGAAACATAGACATAGGCCAGGGGCAGGGGGCAGAAGGCCAAGGGGTGACAAGTCATAAAAAATGGGGCCACAGCGAGTAAAAAGAAGAAAAAAAAAAAGAAAAACCCTTTTCCAACATAACCTACGCTTGCTTCAACAATTTCCCTAGCTACACGCTTTGTGGCGCCTCACCAGTTTTTTTTTTTTTTGGCACTACTTGTAGTTTGCCTCTCACTCTCTCTCTCTCTCCTCTCTTTCTCGCACTTTCTTTATGTTTTCTTTTCGCGCATTTTTCATTTTGTGCACCGGGCGCAGCCTCGTCTGGAACTTACATTAAGTCATTTATCTTGATAGTGAGTGTATGCGTGTCTGCGTATCTGTGTGTCTGTGTGTCTATGCGTCTATGTGTCTATGTATTTCAGCTTGTATTTGTATTTGCTTTTTTACTATACATGTGTTTGCTTTTACTTTAATTCATTTGCACATTCTATTTTCTTCTTTCTTTCTTTCTGTTTTATTTTTTTTTTTTTTTTTTGTTGTCGTCTCTTTGCTGCACAAATTTTTGATGTCATTTTCATGGCGCAATTCAGTAAAAATCGCAGCAGGCGCCAACATTGAAACCTTTATGCGATTTTCAATTTGCCACACAAATTTTTGCCAAACAATTTAACTATTTTTATAATACTCTATATGCTGCAGGTTATATGTTCTAAATGCTGCAAACATGTTGCAACACTTAAAAAAAATATTTTTAAAGAATTTTTTGGACAAATTTTCAATAGCCAAAAAAAAAAAAAAAATATTTAAAACAAAGTTAAAAAAATAAATTAAATTTTAAAAAATTTGCAACACTTGAAAAAATATTTTTAAAGATTTTTTAGACAAATTTTAAATATTGAAAAATATAGTTAAAAAAAAATAAAAAAAATTAAAAAATATTTGAAGAATTTTGGACAAATTGAAAATGAGAAAAAAAAGAAATTATATTTTAAAAAAAAATTTGCAAGACTTGAAAAAATATTTTTAAAGGATTTCAATACTGAAAAATATAGTTTAAAAAAATATAAATAAAAAATTAATTTACAAAAAAATTTTTGAAGAATTCTGGACAAATTTTTAATTGCGAAAAAAAATAATAAAATTTATTAAAAAAAAAAATAGAATGACTTGAAATAATGTTTTAAAATTTTTGATAATTTTTTAATAATCAAAAAAATTGTTTAAAAAAAATTTTTTTTTTAAATATTCTTTATAATTTTAAATATATTTTAAAAATTATTTTTATATAAAATAATATTTCAAGTCAAATTTAAAATATATTTAACAGCATTCCATGTCTTCTCTAGCGTATCTGCTCGTCAGTCATTTTGCAGCTACAATTTCTACCCTTTGTTTGCTGCACATTTTGCGGCCAAACGCGTTTTGTTGTGATTTTTTTAAAATCATTTTTTTCTAGCTGCGCAGATTTCGTTTTTTTTTTATTATTTTTTTTTTCATATATATTTTTTTTTTTAACTTTAAACTTTGTTTTTATAGTTTTGCTCGTTTTTTATTTTTTTGTTTTGTTTTGTTTTTATTTTGTTTTCATTCTATTTCATACATTTTTTTCGACTTATGCAACGTTTTGGTTTTGTGTTATATTGTTACGCCGTTTGCGGTATTTTGGTGATATTTGGCGTTGAGCAACTTTTGTGTTCAGTTTTCATTTTTCTCACTCTCTCTCTCTCTCTGTCGCACACTCTCTCTGTCTCTTTCAGTTTTTTTTTTATGTTTTGGCGTTTGTTGCATCGGAATTACAACAATTTTTTTTATTACTTTGTGCATTTTTTTTTAACAGTTTCAAGCTGACTTTGTGTTTGTGTGTGTGCAAGTATTTTCAAGTGTATGTCTGTATGTGTGTGTGTGTGTTTTTCATAAATCTCTAAATTGAGATTTATGTTAGTTTTGCATATTTTAGCCATGTCCAAAAAAAGCGGTTTGGCGGCAACAGACGAATCCCCACACAGCAGCAGTAGCAGACAAAAGGAAACCGGATGAAGAGCTATGCAGGACGTAAGGCAATAGAACGTAGGATGAGCAAGGTTACAATTTGGCTTGACTTTTAAAGTTTTGGGTTACTATCTATTACTATCTTCCTCTCTCTCTCTCGCTCTCTCGCTCTCTCTCTGTCTTTGTGTGTGTGAGAAACGGGATTAATAAATTAGTTTGTGGTCGAATTGTCGTTTGGCTCTTAACTTTTTGATTGCCGCCGCCGCCGGAGCACGCGGTTTACTCTGACATATGCGACAGTAATTAAGTGTTAAAGATGACTCTAGACATTTAGCATTTGCAAAAGCTTAAATGCTTCCGGCATTTGCATTAACTTACAACTAACAAAACTAACTAAAAAAAAAAAAATAAAAAATTTGTAATTTTAAGGGATAATTTATTAACGAGATTTAGATTTATATTTATCTTCATTTTGGCATGCTAAGTATGACAGTGAAGAAGTTTTATTTGTTGGCTTGTAGCTTGCGCAGTGATTCCCTTCATGAGCTTTAACTTAATGCCTTGCATTTGTTTGCCTTATGTAGGATTGATTCGAGCTTAAAGCTCATTAATTTAAAGCTTTTGCTTGTATTCACAAAATGCTTCTATTACCAGCGGCTATCTTTTTACCTCTCTCTTTCTCATTTTCCTTTAAATTTTACAGTCGCGCATCCTTGAGCTTTCATGTGCTTCTCTTGAAGATCGATTAGAGCTTCAAGCTTTAAGCACTTTGTCCAGCAGCACTGCAGTTTATTTTTCTTACTCCTTCCCAATCTCTCGCTCTATCTTTCTCAGTTTTTTTAGCTGATCTCTACTGAGCTTTAATACGCTTTTTATATCAAAAAGCAATTAAAACTTTAAGCTCATTAACTTAAAGCTTTTGCTTGTATTCTCAAAATGCTTCTATAACCAGCAGCTATCTCTTCACTGCTCTCTTTCTTTCTCATACTCTCTCTATCTTTTCCGCATACTTGAGCTTTCATGTGCTTCTCTTGAAGATCGATTAAAGCTTAAAGCTTTAAGCTGATAAAATTAATCTTTTGACTGTATTATATTCCTATATCTCATTCTGTCTCACTCTTTCGCTATCTCCTTCTCTTCCCTAAAGCGTTTTCATGTGCTTTTGTTTAAGATCGATTAAAGCTTAAAGCTTTCAGCTGCTTTGTTTATTCAAACATCGTATGCAATGACTTAAAGCTTTTGCTTATATGCTCAAAATGCTTGCATACAAAACAGCATTGCTATCATTCTCTCTTCCTGTCACCATGCAACTCTTATTCCTGCTCATCTATTTGTAGCCCCCTTAAAACAGTTTATGTCAAGTACCAATAGCCATGCAGCATTTGTCTTTTGCGAGCTAACAATCTACTTATGCTCAAATGAATAACGTAAATTCTGGCAAATATCCTTGAGCATTGCACACCTTGGATAAATTTTCTGAAATATATATGGAGATATATTGAGAAGAGTAAAAGAGATAGATAGAAGTTGGCCCCAGTTGAGGGAGGAAATTTGTAGAATAAGCCAATAACCAATATTGCTGGCAATATGCATATGCAACAGCATATGCAGCATAATGAGGCACATTCTGGTTAGCACAAAGCAACGACAGCACAGCTCAGCTCAGACAGCTTAGACAGCAGCTTTCAGGTATACTAGTATTTCTCTAGCATGTCTTGTCTTTCTCTCTCTCTGTATGTGTGTGTGTTTTGGTTATATGCATATGTGACTGATGGCAATATATGGCAAAACTAACCACAGCCACAACGATGGGCAACAACAGTAACAACAACAATAAGGGCCAAGAGAACCGCAACAAACTTCAAACCACACTAGCCAAATGTTGCCTTCCATATGATGATGATGATGATGCTGATGATGCCTGATGCCTGTGGAGCTGAATTTCAGTTTGAGTATGGTAATGGGAGATGGAAGTTGGAAGATGGTACAGGTTTGCGGCTTAGCTGTGCCAAGCCGAGTCGAGCAATTTTAATCCCAGGCCGTAGCTTAAACAAATTTTGTTTAGGCCAAGTCCCTAGACCAAACGTCCAGACATATGGCATAATTGAAGCTGAGGCAAAATATACAAACACACACACGCAACGCCAAGCAAAACCATCCCCAAAGCATAACAAGCAAACTTACTTATACACACACACATACACACACAGATACACACACACAGGCACACATACAAATGTTTTGCTATTGTATTTGCATTAGTGTAATGCAAAGTGTTATAAGCTTTATTATGGTTACCAGTTCACATCCAACAACCCAAAGACCCAAAGACCCAAAGACTCCTGCCCGCCATCAGCTACAGTTCACAGTCTCACTTTGGGGAATTTTATGTAATGATGTGCTTAAATCCTCAAACTCTCTCTCTCTCTCTCTCTCTCTCTGTCTCTGTCGTATTTGCTGAAGTAAAACCCAAAAATGGATTGATAATATCCCACAAATGATTAACTTGCCTCAAAGTTTTTCTTTTTTCGCATGCCTTTCAGCCATATTATATATATAACATATAAAGTGTAAGCGAGACACAGCTAGAATATCTTTCAAACTATATCATGCTCTAAACTTAGCATCTTACATCTTACTCCTCTTCTTGCATATGCTAATAGTTTTTTTTTTTTTTTGGGGCCATTCGAACAGATTTGTCAATCTGTCTAATGCTCTTTTGTTGGCTTTGGCCTTTTTTTGGGGAGAAATTTGTCGCACATTTAAATCAATTGGCATTACACTCCTCAGCTCACCCCACCTACCACATGCTGTGCAGCAAAAACTTAATGTTAATGTTAACTGATCCTAGTGAATTTGAGTTAACGAATTAGATTTGATTGCTTAGCAGTCTATCGCAACAAATTGACAGACAACTTAAATAGACTTGCAATTTTTTTTCTATTTTATACAATTGATAAAGGGTAAAAATGAATGAGAAGAGAAGAGAAGAGTAGAGAAAGAGTAGAGAAAGACAGAGCATATAATATAATTTTTAGCTAAGCTGATTTATGCAACTATGTCAATGTCACATGGTTGCCATAACTCAGAGTAAAAACGTATATATACATATATACAGTGCCAGCAATAAATATTGTATCACATGCTGTGGCATCATAAGGAAATATAATGATAAATAACCAAATCAGCGACCAAAATGACTTCATTTTCATTGCATTCTATCTCTTGCCACATATATATACTATATATATCCATAAACATAATACACACAGTGAGAGAAAGAGAGAGAGAGCGAGAGAGAAATACAAGCACAAATGAAACAACTGAGACAGAAAAAAACAGTTCAGAATTGAATTGCTACATTGAGTTGAGTTGAGTTTACCCCGATTTTGATATGCGTAAATCTTTTATCCGCATAAAACGATAATAAATCTTTGCAGCAAAACGTACAGATTATTAGGCGCCCTCTGCGACAAAACATCTGGCACTCGCAACAGCAACAAGCAGCACAATAACAACAACTCAAACAAGAACAACAACAACTTTAGACATAATCGCATACTTAGAAGTGTGATGACATTTTTTCCACTTACTGGCAGCAGCAAACAGCATTAGCATTAACATTAGCATTAACATCAGCATCAGCATTTACATTATCTCATTGCCCATGTAGGCATAAGTTAACCTATTCACTGAATATATATAAATATATATAGAAAGAGAGATAGAGATAGATAGATAGAGAGAGAGAGAGAGAGAATGTGAAATTTAATTATATTCTTGACTTAGTTATCGGGCATTTTGTCGGTCAAGTGGTTATTCATCAATTCAGTTTGAGAGATTAACAAATGCGCTTAGTTTGTATTAAGGTTAAGTATTTAACTTGTAGGTTATGCTAAGGGTTTAAGGGTTTGAGGGTTGCACTCGAATTGGAGCATATAATTTCAATTATTTCTATTAGTATAACAGTTTTAGTAGTATTACAATATATAGTCAGTTTTATATAAACGGTTTATATAACAGTTTTGTATTATGGTTTGTATAACAATTTTATTTCAAAATGTATATAACAGTTTTTGTAACAATTTGTATAACAGTTTGTATAACAGTTTTCATAACTGTTTTTATGACAATTCTAAGAAAAAGTTTAGAATTATACAGCTGGTATAACGGTTGGTATAATAGTTTTGTATAACAGTTTGTATAACAGTTTTCATGACAATTCAAAGATTAATTTTAGAATTATACAGTTGGTATAACGGTTTGTAAAATGGTTTGTATAACAGTATGTATAACAGTTTGTATAACAGTTTTAATACAAGTTTTTGTGGCAATCCAAGGAAAAATGTTATTAAACAGCTGGTATAACGATTTGTATAATGGTATGTATAACAGTTCGTACAACAGTTTGTATAACAGTTTGTATGACAGTTTTTATAAACGTTTTTATGCCGATGCAAAGAACAATTTTAGAATTATATAGCTGTTATAATGGTTTGTATAATGGTTTGTATAACAGTATGTAAAACAGTTTGTATAACAGTTTTTATAAAAAATTTTATAACAATTCAAAGAACAATTTTATTATACAGCTGTTATACCAGCTGTTTGTATAACCGTCTGTATAACAGTTTGTATAACAAGTTGTATAACAGTTTGTATAACAGTTTTTATAAAACTTACTTAAATACTTTGTATAACAATTTTTACAATTTTTTGTAAGACATTTTGTATACTATTTGCTATTAAAAAAAATTTTATATAACACTTAACAATAATTTGTATAACAGTTTGTATAACATGCTGCGAAATATTGTATGTAGAAATTTGTATAGTAACAGTTTGTATAATAACTTTAGAAAATGTCTATAAAACATTCGATATAACAGTTTGTATAACAGTTTGTATAACAGTATGTATAACAGTTTGTATAACAGTCTATATAACAGTTTGTATAACAATTTATACAAAAACTTTGTAACAGCACTTGTATCATCAAAGTAAAAAATTGAATAAAAAATGAAAATACTAGCAGACATAAATGCCAGTGAAATATGTTGTTATAAACTGTTATACACTTGTTCATGAAATTTTTTAATAGTGCTGCCATTATTTGTTATCCATATAATGTGCGACACACACAGACATAAATCGGAAAATGTTCAGTTATATGTACATTGCTTCTTGTTGTTGTTGTTGTTGTTGTTAGTTTACTTGACATTGTAATCAACTTTCTTGCATGTCGTAAACTGAAGTACACTGAGTAGTATTACAATCTATATGACTATGACTATCTCAATCTCTTTCTCACTCTCTCTCTCTCTCTCTGTCTCTGTCTTTCTCAGTTGATTTACCTGCATGAAATATATTGCTTTCGTTGTTGTCGAAATAATGTGATTTGGATACTTTGGCTTAGAGTTGAAGGCTGTGTGTCGCGCATATTTGTGCAATTTTTTATTGCCACAGTTTGATGCTTTGCTTCTAGACGCATGCCGCATGCCGTATGCCACAGTAAGAGCTGTGTCGTTTTGTGCTGAGTTAACACTTTAAGACTGCCAACTACTAGCAGTGTGGCACTCAGCTATGATTTATGGCTGCCAACGAGCGCTTCGAAGTATGCAACATGCAAGAGCTGAACCAAGTGTCGACAAAAGTGTGCAAAGAGCACACAAAGAGAGAAAGAGAGAGAGAGAGAGAGTGGGAGTATCAAAGCGTGGGCTGGTAGGCAGCAGTCAACAGTCGCGACACTGGCAAAATGTCGTCGGCAAGTCACTTAAAAATGGCTCAGGCCAGGCAAAAAACATTGCCACACACACATTCACACACACACACTCAGACAGTTGCATATACACATATGCCTCAGTCTCATGCATGTAGAGTCTGAAATGTGTTCGGCGTTGTGCCGAAATGCACTTAAAATGCAAGGCAAAAGCTGAGCAGCAGCAGCAGCAGCTGAGAATAAAATAAAAGTGAAATAAAAATATATAAAAAATAGCATGAAAGCAGCACAAAGCTGAAAAAGAATGAACAGCAAAAGAAGCAACAGCAGCAGCAGTAGCAGCAGCAACAGCAGCAGCAGCAGCAGCAGTAGCAGCAACAGCAGTAGCAACAGCAACAGCAACAGCAACAGCAGCAGCAACAGCAACAGCAACAGCAGCAGCAACAGCAGCAGCAGCAGCAGCAGCAGCAACAGCAGCCGGCTGAAAACTGTTTGCAGGCGTGCGGCATATAAAAAAATGAGCAAAGAGCCAAACTAAAAGGCGGCATGTCATGTATGCAACTGTGTGTGTGTGTCGGTGTGTGTGTGTATCGTGTGTGTGTGTATTTGGTGTTTTGTGAAGTGCTATAAGCAAACACTTTCGAGTGCATTTAAAGTGTGGCACAAACAGTGGCAGCTACTTCAGCTGCCTCATCCGGCAGCATAACTGCACTCAACGCTATGTTAAGCTCAGACACACAAAAACATACTTGAGGCGCGCAGCTACCGTTCTTGGCATCTACCTCTCTCCTTCTCTCTCTCCCTCTTACACATTGCTCATTGTCAGTCTGAGCTTGGCAGTTTTTTTTTTTGTTGCCTTCATTGTTGTTGCTGCTTGCTGCTGTTGCCAATAATATTTACTAAAAAATTACACAGCAAATGCGCAAACGTTGCTAAAAAGCCAACAACATGTAGCCGCCACCAATTCGCCGCCAACTGCCACCGTCAAGCACTTTGCCAAGTGCAACAAGTGCAGCTTTCCTTTCCTCTTGCACTTTGCTGCTTGCTAAAATTCACACTTAAGCTTTGTGTGTGTGTGTGTGTGTTGAGCATAGACTCTGCCTCTGCCTCAGGCGCAGGCATTACAACTTTTTCGGACTAGCATTTTTGGGGGCTGGCAAGTTGCTCTGTGTTACCCAGCCCCCAGCTGCTACCCAGCCTGCCACTGCCACTTCCGTTCTCTGCCAGTTTTATAAGCTTAAAGTGCCCAACTGTGCCAACTGCTGTGCCGTTGCTGTTGCTGCTACTGTTGCTGCCCAATGCGCAACAGTTTGAATTTGCCTAAATATTTTCGGCTAAAAGATTTCCGGCTAAATGTCCTTGGGCAACTGCAGCGCATAACATGAGAATAGTTTGCTTCATATATATTTTTTTTGAGTTAGTGTAAAACTAATTTCTGTCATCCTGTTGCAGCATAAAGTTTACACTTTGCCACATGCCACAGTTGCCACAGTTGCTGCAGTTGCCAGTTGTTTTTGCATTGGGCTTAAAAGTTGAGTTGCATATAAAATAATTGGACTATTGCTATAATTACTTTGGCTTATCTATGACAAGTAGCTATGCTGCCTATCTCTCTCTCTCTCTCTCACTCTCTGCCCTTTCTCTCTCTCTCTCAGAGAATAGTCGACAGTTTGCTGCTGCTGCCATTGCTAGTAAAATGACGTAAGTTATTTGCTTGCCAAACAAAGCTTTCAATATTTATTATGCTCACTTTCTCACTCTCCCTCTCCCTCACTCTCTCTTTCTCACTCTCTCTCTGTTTCTTCATTTTCTCTGTCTCATTTTGCGCATCCTTTTTTCATTACATGAGTAAAAAGTTGCAACAATTCAAATGGCAGCGCTGAACAAATGTTTTTTACCTGTATCCGTGGCACCTTTAGCGGAATTTGCTGAATCGTCGCTAAAATCACTTTTACGATTTTGGTTTATATAGCAATAAAAAGCGACAACAACAACAACAAGAAAATAAAAGTATAAAGAATCTGTTTGTATTTACTTTTGTTGCTGCTGCTGTTGCTGCTGCTGCTGCTGCTGTTGATGCTGCCGCTGCCTGAGGCGGCTCATTGCTTCGAAACTAGCGCAATACAACTGAGAAATCTTTTCTGACTTGAGCTTCAGTTTCTTCTACTTCTACAACTCTCTCTCTCTCTCTCTCCCTCTCTCTCTCTCTCTCTTACACACACTGACACTCTCTAGCCATTCGCGAATTGTGTGAAAAACTTTTGGCAGCGCGTGTGCCGCAAGCTCAATAAAATTGCATGAGGCAAACAAAGTAATTTTTATAGCGAAAACTGCTAGACACACACACACACACACACACACACATACACTTACATGCTGTACTATATATGAGTATATCGCATGTTTACTTATATGAGAATACTTTCGCTCTGATTTTCCTCTGCTCACCAATGGCAGCCAAAAAAAAAAAAAAAAAAATCCTGCACAGCACAGCGCAGCATACGAAACGCGAAAAAGGTGGAGTTTTGTAGTACAATTCGTTAACAAGCTGCTAGTGGAGTGAGAGAAGAGAAAGGGGAAGGGAAAGAAGCTGGAGTGTAGAAGGGGGCGTAGTTTGAGTATATGTTATATACAGCTATTCACACTGACTGCTAAAAATTTACGCGTCGCCTTACATAAACTTTGCCATTTCATTGAGGCAAAACATCTCTGACTCTGCCGTAACTAAAGTCTCTGTCTCACTCTCAGCTAAAGTCTCTGTCTCACTCTCTGCAGAAGTCTCTGTCTCACTCTCAGCTAAAGTCTCTGTCTCATGCTCTGCTAAAGTCTCTGTCTCATGCTCAGCTAAAGTCTCAGTCTTCAGTCTCAGTCTTAGTCTCGTGAAAAGTCTCAGATTCCCTTAGGTTTTTTTTATTTTTTTTTTTTTTTTTTGGGAGGCATTGATGACGCTACGCCACAGTCAGCATGACTATTCAGTTTGCTGAGCATATATAGCATATATAGCGGATATATATATTATATATATATATATATATGTACTATATAAGGAATATGGCTTTTTGTGTGCTAATTTTGCGCTCTGTTCTGCTCTGTTCTGCTCTGTGGGTGTATGTCAAGTTATTGAAAACGAATGGCGTGTGAAAAATGTGAATTACGAGTACTCGCACTCACACTCACACTCATATTCACATTCACATACATACACGTATGTATGTGTGTTTGTGTTTGTGAGTCTGTGAAAGTTTTTCTCTCTCACGCAAGGCATGAAAAAAAAGGCTTCCTGCATGACTGTCAATGAAGCTTGTTTAATGCTATATTTGTTCTTGCTCTTGCAAAGAAAGAAAAAAAATAAGAAAAAAAAGCGAAAAATAAAGCAAAAGACGTTGATAACGACAACCCGGAAAACTGTACAAGTTTTTAGCATATTGATTTTCATGAGAAAAAAAAGTTGTTGTTATACATATAGAAAAATGTATAAAATATTTATAAATATATTTAAATATAAATATTTATTTTTTAATTATTTACATAATAAATTTTATAAGTATCTGAATTAGTTGTAAGAAGAGCAAATATTTTTTTTTTTTTAAATTTTTGAGCAATTATTTTTGTAATTTTTTTTTCATTTATTTCGATTTTTTATTTTTTTTTAAATTATTCAAAATTTATATATATATTATATCAAAAATATTTTTTATATATTAAATATATTAAATATTTAAAAAATAAAATTATATAAAATTTTTTAAAAAAATTAATAAATAAATTTAAAAAAATTAAAATTATAAAAATAAAATGCTCAAAAATTCCTAAAAAAAAAAATATAAATTGTAACTAAAAATAATAAAAATAATTACGCTTATAAGATTAATAATGCAAATATATATATATTTTTTAAAATTAAAATTTAGTATTTTAAAAATATTTTTAAATAATTAAAATTTTTTTTATTTTATATTATATTATATTAATATTTTATTATATATTATATATACATATATATATTTACTTATTTGCATTATTAATCTTATAAGTGTGATTATTTTTATTATTTTTAGTTACAATTTATATATATTTTTTTTTTTTTGGGAATTTTTGAGCATTTTATTTTTTTAATTTGAATTTTTTTAAATTTATTTATTAATTTTTTTAACTTATTAAAAATTGTTATATAATTTTTTGTTAAATATTAAATATTTTTAATATATAAAAAATATTTTTGAGGAAATTAAATTTATTTTATTTTATTTATTTATTTTATTTTAGTTTAATTTGTTATATATTTTCTATAAATTAACAAATTAAATTTATTAATTTATTTAAAAATTTTTCAAAATTATTTATACAAAATTTTTGAGGATATTAAATTTATTTTATTTTATTTATTTATTTTATTTTAGTTTTATTTGTTATATTTTAGCTATAAATTAACAAATTAAATTTTTTAATTTTTTTTCAAAATTATTTATACAAAATTTTCAACATTATTTTTAATTTTTTTTGTTATTTTTCTCAATTTTTTCAAAATTATTTATACAAATTTTCAACATAATTTTTTATTTTTTTTTTTTGTTATTTTTCTCATAGTGAAAATATACTTGCAGCGTTTAAACTCGACTCCACATTGACCTTGGCACTGCGATTGCAGTCAGCCGTAACTGTAGCTCGCTACTTTTTATGCACAGCAGAGTCAGCGGGGTAGACAGAGATAGAAAGTAAGTGAGTGAGAGAGAGAGAGAGAGAGAGAGAGAGAGAGAGAGTAAGGAGAATGACAGACGCTTCGCCCCAAATGTCGTTTAAAGCAGCTGCCGTTTAACCCTTCAACACCCGTCTAATTAACCCGCACACTGTTATCCATGTTGCCTCTCTCTCTCTCTCTCTCTCTTGTGTGTCTATGTTTGTGCTGTGCGCTATTCCTGTGCTGTGTCCTGTGCTGACTCAGCTGCCAATTGTTGTTGTTATTGTTATGCCAAGAGCTCTCGTTGGCATTTTGCTTACTCTTCTTCCTCCCACACACACACACACATCGATCGATGTAGCAAAGCCACGCAACACGCTTGCAGCGGTTACGGCACATATGTTTTTAATTATAGTCTCTTAGCCCCCCCTTGGAAGAGATTCCCCCTCAGTTTCAGACAACGTCTCATAGTCTCACAGTCTCACATAGTGACTGCAGGCATTGTATTCATTTTGCTGTTTTTTTTGTTGTTTTTTGCTGATTATTGCTCCACTTGCTCCACATTTTCAACCCTCGTTTTGCCATAATTTTGCGAATTTATGATGCGTTACATTTACAACAAACGAGACATTTTATAGCAGATCATCAATCAATTTGTCAGCTTCCTAGAAGCGCAACGGCTGTGCATACACGCACACGCACACACAATGCACATTGACAATTATTATCGACTGGTCCATGGTCCAGGGCCATGCGTCCCCCTCTTCCCCCCCCTTTCATCCTTCCCATCTTGCATTTAGTTAGTCATTGCAATAATTAAACATTTGGCATGGGCGCCCGTAAATTTATTTATAACACATGCTATAAAAACGCAAACGTTTATGGCAAAAAAAAGAAGCCACATACAAAATGCAACAAGCCGTGCAGCAAGACAAGGCAAAAGATGAAGAAACACAAGCAGCAGCAGTAGTAGCAGCAGTAGCAGCAGCAGCAGCAGCAGTAGCAGCAGCAGCAGCAGCAGATGAAAAAAAAAAATAATGTCAAAAGCAGGCAAAGCGGACGAGGAAGTTGCCTTGACGGCCAGTCAAAGTTGCTCTAAAAATGATCAGCAGACAGCAAGGGAAAGAGAGAGAAAGAGAGAGAAGGAGAGAGAAAGAGAGAGAAGTTACAGTACTTGCAAGTTTGCCACATTAATTTCCGCAGCATATTTCGTTTTTCTTCTGCTTCTTCTTCTTCTTCTTTCAGCTGTGTTGACTGAAAGAACGGCGACGCGTCTGTCGATGTTGCTGGCGTGTCATGCATGTTGCTGGCGTGCCTGTCGAGTTGTTGCACTCATGCTGCTGCTGCAGTTTGACAAGCACAAACAAAACACAGTGAGCGATGTTGTTGTTGCCACAATGCTGCTTCTTCTTCTTCATCATCATCATCATTTTCTGCTGCTGCTTCTTTTTATTTGTGTTTTTACTTGTTGTTGTTGTTGTGTGACAAAATGAAGACACATGCTTGCGCGCTGAAAGCTGTGCAAAGTAATTAGACAAACAGTTGGCCCGTGGTCGCGGCCAGCTGCAAACTGCAACCCTCAGCAAAGGCAACAGCAATAGCAGCAGCAACTGCTAATTGCTTCAATCAACACATTGCCGCAGTTTTGTCGCCGTTTCAAAATTTTTTTTCTACTCATAAAGCAAAGTCAAGCCAAAAGTTTCTCTAGTTCACCCCAAAAAAAATTGTTGCTGCCCCTTGAAAGTTTTTCACAGCAAATGTTTTCAATATGCCACGCCCCCGCATTGCGCCTTAATAATGCCGTCGCTGTCTGCGTTTATTGCAGAAAATTTTTGAACTTTCAGCAAAATTGCCACGAAAATTGCACTAAAATTACAAATTATGTGGCAACAACAGACAAAAGCAAAGCAAAGACAGAGACAGAGAGAGAGAAAGACAGTGAAAGAGAGAGAGAAAAGTCGTGTTAATGACAGCGCGCTTTGCCATGTTGCTGGCGACAATACGCGGCTGTTTCTAATTGTTTTAGCACTCGCCGTGCACAACAACATGTGGAGGCGTCTCCCATCAACATGGCAGCGACAAGTGAGGTTATTGTTTGCCGCTTTTGTTTCTCTGTCTGTCTATCGGTCTGCCTGTCTCTCAGTCTGTGTGTTAGCGTGTTTGTTTGTTTGTTGTTAATGGGATTGAAGGCTATAATTGCGCAATACATTGACATTTTTCAGTGTTTCGTTTTTTTTTTTTTGCTGTTAATTACAAATCCTGCGACAATTTCCAAAGACAAATTATTGGCAAGCACATCTGGGATTGAGCAAGGGGGAAAGATAAAGAAGGGGTAGGACAGAGAGAGAGAGAGAAAGGTTAGAGAGAGACAGAATAAGAGAGAGAGGGTGAGAGAGAGAGTGAGATTTCTCTCATTGAGAGTGAAAGAATAAGTAAAAAAGAATTGGAGATTGAGGAAGTTGTAGGTTGAGAGATAAACAGGGGCTAGATAGGGAAGACGGATTTGAGGAGTGACAGGAAAGGATAAAGAAGTGAAAACAGAGAGAGAGAGAGAGAGAGATAGTAAGAGGATATAGGGAAGGACAGAAAGAGTGATAGTGATAGCTAGGTAAGAATTGGAGACTCAGGATGACGTAGGTTGAGAGATAAGCAGGGACTAGATAGGGAATGTATAGAGAAGATAGAGGGGGAGCAACATAGAGATAGAGAGAGGAAGTAAGAGTAGAGAGGGATTGAGACTGAAAGAGAAATGGATTTTGAGAAAGAGAGAGATGGAGAGTGAAAGAATGAATAGGAAAGAATTGGAGATTGAGAAAGACATAGGCAATGAGATAAGCAGGGGCTAAATAGGGAAAGCATAGGGAAGATAGAGAGGCTGAAACATAGAGAGAAAGGAATTGAGAGAAGGAAGAGACTGAGACTGAGACTAAGAGATGGATATAGAGCAAGAGAGAGAGAAATGGAGAGTGAAAGAATGTGTAGGAAAGAATTGGAGATTGAGGAAGATATAGGCATAGAAGTTATAGGCATAAGCAGGGGCTAGATAGGGAAAGGAAAGGGAAGATAGAGAGACTGAAACGTAGAGAGAGAGAGAGAGGAAGTGAGAGAAGGGAGAGACTGAGACTGAGAGATGGATATAGAGAAAGAGAGAGAGAATGGCGAGTAAATGAATGTGTAGGAAAGAATTGGAGATTGAGGAAGATATAGGCATAGAAGTTATAGACATAAGCAGGGGCTAGATAGGGAAAGCATAGGGAAGATAGAGGGGCTGAAACATAGAGAAAGAGAGAGAGAGGAATTGAGAGAAGGAAGAGACTGTGACTGAGACTGAGAGATGGATATAGAGCAAGAGAGAGAGAGAAATGGAGATTGAAAGAATGTGTAGGAAAGAATTGGAGAGTGAGGAAGATATAGGCATTGAAGTTATAGGCATAAGCAGGGGCTAGATAGGGAAAGGTTAGGGAAGATAGAGGGACTGAAACATAGAGAAAGAGAGAGAGAGGAATTGACTGAAGGGAGAGATTGAGACTGAAAGAGAGACGGATATAGAGAAAGAGAGAGAGAAATGGAGAGCAAATGAATGTGTAGGAAAGAATTGGAGATTGAGGAAGATATAGGCATAGAGATAAGCAGGGGCTAGATGGGGAAGAGGGAAGATAGAAAGACAGAGAGAGACAGAGAGAGAGAGAGAGACAGCGGATACGCCAGAGAAGTGAGAGACAGCTGAATAACGTAGAGTCATTAATGTAGCCAAGTTGTTGAGCCGCCCCAACAGGGGATTTTGTGGCTTTGCAAGTATAGCTCCAACACATTCAGGACGCCTACGCCTAGCTTTGCTTAACTCCCTCAACATACACACAAATACAAATACAGACAAAACACAATTTAAGTGTATTTGTTGCATAAATCTCATTAAGGTTACACACGAATTCAGTTCAATTTCAGTTTTCCCCTACTCCCCCAACTCCCCCCCATTGCAATGATAATTGGCAAATTTTTTCATTTGTTCAATTTAAAGTGCCACAAATTGAATTTGCAGAAATGTTTGCATTGATTTTGAAATAAAAAAAAAAGAAAAATTGTAAATTTGAAATGAAAATGAATTTTGAAAATATAATTATAAGCGTAAAAGCAAAATCAAAATGAAATTGAGCTAAAATACGTGAATATAATTTTAATGTAATTTTCTTTAATATAGTTACAAATGTTTTCTAATTCATAATTTTGGCAATCAAATAAATAAATATAAAAAAAAAGAAAAATAAATAAAAATAAAATTTACAGTAAATCTATTTCAACTTATATTTGGCAATGCTAAAAATAAAATTCAAATAAAAAAAAAAAGAAAAAGCGTAAAGCGAATTTTAAATTATTTACATTAATTTGAATTTCATCAGCAGAAAAAAAAAAATAAAATAAAAAAAACTAAAGCACAAAAAGCATATGCTGCAACTTGTATATTTTGGTCAGTTTGCTTCATGACATGAAATTCAGTTTCAGTAACAAAGTTATGGAAAGTTTCGTTGAGTTCGTCTCAAATTCTGGCGATTAACTTAGAACTTGAAAAAAAAATTAAATAAAAAAAAAACTTTTTGCAAGTCAAAATATTTTTTGTTGCTATTTTTTTCAAAGTGAACTTTAACTTTTTTTTGTCTGGCAAGTCAAAGTGATGGCAAAGGCAACAACAACTTGAAGTATTAATTTGCACAATTCAATGTGCCACTTAATACGAAAGACGTGTCAATTTCATGGCTGACAAAACGTTTGAAATGCTGTTGTCGTAGCTGAAGTTGTTGCTGTTACCATGACTGTTGTTGCTGTTGTTGCTGCTGTTGCTGCTGTTGCTGCTGTTACTGCTATTACTATGTGGCAGATACAAACAAACACACACAAGCATACATGCATCAGGCAGCGTCAGCATCAGCGCTTATGGGAATTAATTACAGCCATCAAAAGTTATTAGGCGCAATTATCACAATGTAGGCGACGTGCAAGTGGACAATGACAATGACGATGACGATGACGTTGACCACGAGAACGATGTGTTGCTTTCGTGTCGATGTCTGATGACAATGCTGCTGCGGTCAGTGAGAGAGCAGGAGAGAGAGCGCGCAGCGAGAGTCTTAAGCTTAGTAATGACCAAAACTTAAGGGCAACAACATAGCTCATCTTCAAAAGGGGCGGCATTAAGTGACAAGCAAGAGCAAGAGAAAGAGAAAGAGAGAAAGAGTGAGACAGCATTGCGTATGTGAGAAATGCCAAATGAGTTGTGCAGTTACCGTCACTTGAGACACTGACACGGCCCTTTTTTGGCCGCTGGCGAAAAATAAATATATGAACGAACGAACAGACAAAACAGAAAAATATATAAAAATGAGCAAAAGAAAGAATAAAAGAAGTAAGAAGAAAGAAGAAGAAAAAAAAACGTACAGCAAAATGTGCCATAAATTAAAACTAAATGCCGCTGCCTGTCAGTGGCAGCAACTGGAGACAGCACAGCGGCGACTGCAGTGAAGATTAACGCATACACACACACACACACACACATGCAGGCACATTCGCAGCGTCACGCCCACAATGCGCAAAAAGAGGCGTTGACACCCACACACATACATACACACATACATACAGACAGTGGCAGGCCGAAAACAAAAGTCAAGCATTGGCCGCATGATTTACGGCACAAAAAGGAAAATTGCGCATACGCGACGTTAGCCAGCACACATGCAAAGGGAGCGTGAAAAAAAAAAAAAAAAATTGGTCATAAATTTTCACGCATTGCAAAAAGCGTTTGATGCAAATAACTAAAACTTGCCTATAGAGTGAGAGAAAGAGAGAGAGATAGAAATTTTTCTAGCCTAACAGTCAACGTAAAAGGATTCGGGGGCCTGGGTGGTCCTACTGACACTTGCCAGACATTTGGTCATTTGTTGCCACCGCTTGTTGCCTGCAAATTGCAAACAGTAGACCTCGAAAAAAAAAACAACAGCAGCAGCAGCAGCAGCAACAACTGTCGTCTATGTGAGGGACGCCAACGCAAAAGACAACGGACAAAACGAACAACGACAACGACAATGTCGACGACGACAACGACAACGACGACGACGATGTCAGAGTCGACGTCACAGAGACATCATCTTGTTAGCATTTTGTCAGCCAAGTTGTCACATTCGCTTCTCGGTGCCCCGCAACAAGTTGACTAGGGCAACGCAAACTGACGTAGAGTAGAAGATGGAGATGGAACAGTAGCAGCAGCAACAGCAGCAGCAGCAGCAGCAACAGCAGCAGCAGCAGATGTAGATGTAGATGGAACAGAAGTAGACAGCAGTCGGGGGGCTGGATAAGCTATATGCTGCTGTTCTCCCTATCTCACTCTATCTGTATCTACCTCTCTCTCTCTCTGTCACTTCCCCTTTTGCTCACAGTGTCAACTCTTCGCACACTTTATGCCTCACTTGACTTACATTTGGGCTGACGTTGACTTCGTCGTTGCGCAAAATCTTTAATTGTCGCGCAATTTTCCAGTTACTGCATTTCTCGCTTGCTCTTTCATACACTTTGTAGCTCTCTCTTTCTCTTTCTCTCACTTCTTTCTTCCTTCACTTAACTACAATCCTCGGGTGCTGCCCAATTGCTGTGGAATTCATGTATTCATTCATTTGCCATACAACTGCACATTGATACAAAAGCAAACAAAAAATGAAATTGAGAATTAGCATGAATAAAAAAAATTGTGCAAAGAATTTTGTAAAATTATTTAAAAATGTAAAAAATATTTCGCATTTTTTAAATAGTTTTAAAATATTTTTTTTTAAATTATTTAGTACTAATTTTAAAATTTATATAAAATTATGATTTGTAATAAAAAATTATGAAAATATTTTTTTAAAATTATTAAAATATTTTTCTTTTTCGTAACAATTCTAAAAAATTCTAAAATTTTGTAAAATTATTTAAAAATGTAAAAAATATTTCGAATTTTTATAATAATTTTTAAATATTTTTTTTTATTATTTTTTTTTTTTTTAAATTATTTAGTAAAAATTCTGAAATTTATATAAAATTATGAATTGTAATAAAAAATTATGAAAATATTTTTCTAAAATTATAAAAATATTTTTCTTTTTCGTAACATTCGCTATTTTTAATTTTCCAATATTAATATAAAAAAAAAATTAAATTAAATTAAATTTTGTAATTTATTATTTTGCTCAATAAAATGTTCAGTAAAAGTTCAGTAAAATATTTTAATAGTTTTTAGTATTTAATTTTTATTATTTTCGAATACTTTTTATAGGCAATATGCGTAAACTTGTTTATTTCCTTGAGTTCATTATTAAGCAATCAAAATCATTAAAGTCTATAAAGTATAATAAAAACTACATAGAGAATAAAATATAAAAAAAAAAAAAATAAAAATAAAAATTGACGTGTAAAACTATGTGAAAAAAAAAATACCATAAATACTGCAAAGTCAGTTTAATGTTAATATTTATTAAAGACTTGAGTCTAAAATAAAATACATTTATAGCAGAGTTTCAACTGCACGATTGGGCGACAGTCGACAATATCATAAACTGGAATTTAAATTTTTTTTTTTATAGCATCGAAAGATATTTCGATGGCTATTAAAATGTTAAATTCCTTTCGTGCGTTACAGTATGTGATGTGATGCAGTGTGCAAGCAATGTGCTTTGGAAAATTCATTCATACATTTCTTATTCCGTTTTTCATTGTGTTTCATTGTGTCTGTCCGTTGCATTCATTTGGACTTGCAACTTGCCACTTGCCACTTGCCACTTGGGCATGCAACTGATACTGAGCTTTTGCTTGTGCTTGTGCCTTCTGCCTTCAACTTCGGCTCCAGAGACATGAAACAATGGCAAAAAAAAAAAAGAAGAAGAGTAGCAGCAGCAATAGCAATTGGAGAAAAGGAGGCCAGTGTAAAGAGAGCGAAGAGAGTGTAGAGAGTGACTACCAATTAGGCGGGTAGCGACAGCAATTTCAATTAAAAGAATTAATTGCGTGTGCAGCAGTCAGTTGAAGTACAGAAATGAAACAGAATGAATTAGTTAGAGAAAGAAAGGGAGTGAGAGAGAGAGAGAGAGAGATAGATAGATGTAGTAGAGAAAGAGACTTGCAACACTTTTGGGCTGCGATAAGCGCCACTTATCTAAATACATATTTACTTTAAACCAACTCCGCCTCAAAGTATGCAGAGCCCGCATCATTGTCAACACTGTGAAAGCAGAAAACAGCAAAACATGAGAAGTAAAAGCAAAAGCAAAAGCAGCAACAGCAGTGTGCAAATGAAGGTGGGAAATGCAGCAGCTTGCGATTTTTATCACCTTTCACACAGCTTGACAGGCGCCAGCAACAGCAACAAGCAACAGCAACATCTAAAGAGAACTTTTATGGCAAGCAAACGGTAAGCAACAACAACAACAACGTTAACAACAACAAAGCTCTTTCCGTTTCCGCTGTGCAAGCTGTCGAAAGCGGCTTTCGACAGCCACAAAAAGAACTTTTTGAATATAATCGCACAATATATATATATATATATATATATATATTATATATATATATATTTTTTTCAGCTAGTGACGAAACCGGAACAAATTGTAGCATAAGCAAAGCTAATTACATTGCCCTCACACGCAGCAGTCGAGTTAAGATCAAAGCTTTTGAGTTAAGCATAAACTAACAATAAGATAAACATTAAAAACTAAACAATGAAGGGGAAAGCATTGACAAGCGATGGCAGGGGCAGTGGCAGTGGCAGTGGCAGAGTTATGAGAAACTTGCTAATGCTTTGAGGTGCTGACAGAGATGGGTCATAAAATTAGTCAATCAAGTCAACAATTTCCTCATGCAGCAGCAGCAAATCAATTCCAATTGATGCTGGAAATGAGAATACATAAAAATACTAAAAGTAAGTAACTATATACTATATATACTATATATGTATATGATATATCGCGTGGTATGTATATTTTATGAGCTGTATATAAAAACTAAGCTAAAAGCTTTTGAAGCTGACTCATCGCAGCTGTGAAGAGCTTGTGAAATGTAGGTGAATTTTCACGTGTAAAATGCGCTTGTAAAATGTCACTTAAACTCGTTCAATATTTGATAGGGTCACACTCACACACACACACACATATACAGAGGCAAATTGAGCCAAGCAAGAGAATAAAGGGGAGTGGGAGGGGGAAGTTACGGTCAAAAATATACAACGGATGCACAGTGAACGAATGCAACGAAAGAAAAATATAGAGACAGAGACAATATATACAATGTGTGGGGATAAAGCAACAGCAACAACAACAACAACAATGAAAAGAACAAGCATCAACAGCATCGACATCGGCGCATTATAAAAATGTTTTACGATTTTGCAGGGCGCGGGCGCACAAAGAATCGAACTGAACTGTAAGAGTGCAGAGCAAGAGTAAAAGAAAAACAAAGACTCAGCGGCAACTTGGGCATAAAGCGAGTTTTTATTATGTCGTCGTGCAGCTACAGACTAAACAGTCAGAGGCGCATAGGGAGTTGAGGTATGAACTGGACGTCAACGATTTGCATGCGCGACGACGCCAGCAACAACAACGACGACGGCGGCGACAGCGACGATGACGATGACGATGAAGCTAAAGTCAACTACGACTTGAACGACTTGAAAGTTGCACACACACACACACACACTAACTCGTAGTCGTGTTATGTTGTGTTGCATTAAGCTAAACGGCCACTGACGATGTCTGGACATGAGCGTGAACACATGAATAGCTGCCGGCAGCTTAATGGATATGGATATGGATATTCTGCTATGTGCTATGGATATGCTTAAGAAACAAATAACAAACAACAAGCAAACAAACAACAACAATAACAACAACTATAACAACTGGGCACAAGACGAGCAAATGGAGCGTATTGCTATAACAACACTTTGTTATAATCTATGCAAAATGTATTGCTAAGCTCTGTTACTGACAGAAATATTTTTTATATAATATTTTTTTTTTTACGAATTGTTAAATATTTCCAATATTTTTTTATATTCAATTATTATATTTTTTATTTGAAAATATTTCAGAATTATTTTTTTTAGACAATTTATAAAACTTAAAAAAAAAACAATAATTTTTTTTATTTTTTTGTTTTGTTTTAAAATATTAGAAAAATATTTTTTTGACAAGTTATAAAATAATAATATTTAAAAAAAAATTTTTTTTTTAAATTAAAAGTTTCAAAAATATTTTTTTTATTTTTTTTTAATTCCTAAATATTTCAAAAATATTTTTTTTATTTTTTTTTTAATTCCTAAATATTTCAAAAATATTTTTTTTTTTCAATTTAAAAAAAAATAAAAAAATATGTATATATATTTTTTTTAAAATTTTTACTTTTACGCATTTATTTAATTTTTTATTTTTAATTTTATTCAATATGCATTTATGTAGTGTATTAAATATTCGACTATTGTTTTCGATTAAAATTTATTTGTTATTTTTTTGCGTGTCGGTCGTTTTTTATTTCTGTTTTTTTTGTTGTTTTTTTGTTTTTCAATTTCATTATCAAGTTTTATGCGCTTCTCATCGGTTTACTTAGCAGCTGTAGGCAAATGTTAAAAAAAAGAAGAGTGAATGAGTAAGAAAGGAAAAGGAAGAGGAAGAGGAAGAGAAAAAAGAGAAAAAGGTCTTTTGCGGTGACCTTTGTGACGTTTCGTCTGAGCATTGACTTGAGCATGGAACGATTGGTCAAGCATTTGCTTAAGCCACACGCTGTCCATTTGTATGTTGTACCCGCAGCTTTGCAGCTCTTATCAGCTTTTGCTCTCTCTCTCTCTCTCTCTCTCTTTCTATCTCTCTCGATTTGTTTTCTCATTTACACATTTAACTGTCTTTCTCGCGCTGCCTGTCTTTTGGGCGCCTTTGAGCTTTTTGTTGATGCATTTAATTGAATGTTGCGGCTGACCAAACTGGCGGCTCAGCTCAGCGGCAAAGTCAGTCGTGTTGTCCAGCTGCACAGCTCGAGGTGGATCTGTTCAATGCTTGTCCGTGGTTTGCAAATGACCACAGCAACAACAATGACAGCAATAACAGAAATAACAGCAGCAACAGCAACGGCAGCAACAATACAACTTAAACTTCGTTGGCAAATTGAATTGTTGTGGCTGTCATATTAAGCGTGAGTAACAGCAACAGCTGGAAATGTATATCGTGCTCTTTCTTTTTTCTCTCTTTAGCTCACGTTCTGTCTTCGATTTCAATATTGAAATGATATTGCAAATGATGTCATAGAGTATTTGACGCACAAGGCACAAGGCAATATAATTATACATTTATTATTTATTTAAATTTAGAAAGAAATCGTAACGAGCACAGAAATAGCGTCACTGAAATCGGAAACATTTGTGGGAAATAATATAATAATAAATTTATCTTAATTATTTGCACTAATTACGATGATATCATAATCTCTGTGAGGCTTTGACAGCAGTCAGCGAAAAAATAATAAATAAATAAATGTAATAAAAAAAATAAAATAAAATAAAATAATTAATTAAAATTAACAAAAATGTATAATAATCAAAAATAATTTAGTTTAAATTAAAATAATTAATAAATGTAGTAATACTGTAAAATAAGAAAATAATAAATAAAATAATTAATTAATTATAATTAACAAAAATTTATAATAATTTATAATAATTAAAAATAATTTAGTTAAATTAAGAATAATTAATAAATGAAGTAATACTGTAAAATAAGAAATAATGAAATACGAATATAATAAATAAAATAATTATTTAATTATAATTAACAAAAATTTATCATAATTAATAATAATTAAAAATAATTAATAAAAGCAGTAATACTGTAAAATAAGAAATAATGAAATAAAAAAAATATTAAATAAAATAATTAATTAATTATAATTAACAAAAATTTATAATAATTAATAATAATTAAAAATAATTTAATAAAATAAAATTGTAATTTACAAATAATTTAAAAATTAACAAAAGTAGTAATACTGTTAAATGACTAATACTGATTAAGAATAATTTATTTAATTAATTTAATTTAAATAATTTAATTAATAGTCGTTAATAATAATTAAAGACAAGTAAAAGTGATTAACAAATAATTAAAAATATTTTAGACCAATTTAAAATAATTAATAAAAATTAATTTTACAGTAAAAAGATTTATAATTTTAAAATATTTATAATCATTAATATTTTAAATTATTTCGTAATTATTTTTTTCTTTTTAATATTTTTATTGAATATTTTAATTTAAAATGTTTTAAGTAAAATTTCTAAATTTATGCGATTTCTTATATGCAATTTTAAAGAACTTTGCCAACATAAATCTCTGTCAACGGCAACTTACGAATATTTTATCAACTTGATTTCAATTTTGAATTTATGACACATAGAAAAACCCACAAAAAAAAAAAAAAATGAAAAAAACCCCACAATGAGTAAAAACATTAGTTAAGCATTTGCAAGTCTGGAACTAATCTCTTTCTATCTCTATCTCATTCACTCTTTGCTCTCCATCTGTCTATGTCTTTGCGTCTTATTGTTCCAGCAATTATTTTCAAACAGTAAAATAAATCGCATAAAGCACATAAATAAAAACAATACACATGTAGTTTTGCTTACATTTTTTTTTCTTCTATTTTTTTTCTATTTTATTTCTACATTTATTTTTTTTTTTTTGTGAGTAGAGTTTCGTAATTTATTTTGCGAGTTGCATTCATTTCCATGGAATAAACTTCTCATAAAACTATTATTCATATGAATTTCCGTCCATTGAGCCTTCAAGCACTGCAGCAGCAGCAACAGCAACAGCAGCAACAGCAGAAACAGCAACAACAATTGCCAACTTTTGTTTTTGCTGCCACGCCCCCAAATTGCCTACTCCCTTTGCCAATGTTGCCTCTAATGTCAGCCCAAATGTGTTCAACAGCAGCAGCAGCAATAACAATTGCTTTTGTTGCTGTTGCAGTCGTTGCTTATGTTGCTTATGTTGCTGTTGTTGTTGCCTGCACACAAAAGGAACGATAACAACGATAACATTTTAGCACATAAATTACAAATTCATGAAAAATTTTACGCTCGTGTTGTGCACTTTTTGTGTTTTATTTTCTCTTGTTGCCATTGCTGTTGTTGTTGTTGCTGTTGTTCTGTTTTTGGCGGCAAAACGCATTGCATGTTGCCGCTGGCATTTATGTTGCTTTGCCGCCAGCAACATGCATATAGGCCGACAGATATCGCGCGTATGTCTGCAACTCTCTTTGTGTATATGTGTTTGTGTGTATGTGTGTGTGTGGGTTAGGCTTTTGCCTTACTTGTACACTAAAGGTGGCAGCAAAGGTGCAGTGCGGTCAATGCGTTATTTGCAATTCATTGCTGCTGCTGTTGCTGTTGCTGTTGCTATTGCTATTTGCTTGCCTGCCAGCAATGGTCTGTGACATGGCAACAAAACATACAACAAGGCATCTGTTTAGTCAGCAACACACATGTGTGTATGTCTGTCTTTTCCATTTAGGCATAGGTCTTACTACCTCACTCTCTCTATCTCTCTCTTCCCCTCTCTCTCTCTGTCTCTTTCGTTGTGTCTCTTAGATATGACTTCATTTTATGCTGCATTGCAAGCAATTTAAATGTTAATCAATTGCTGTAAAACTGAGCGCAAAACTTTTCCATTTTGTAGCAACATGAAATAATAATCAAAAGCAAAAAGAAAACGAAAAACAAAAAAAAAATAAATAAAAATACGAAATCGAAAGGCAACGAAAAGGCAAAATTGGAATTTAAATCAAAATAAAAATAAAAACTAGCAAACAGCGATTTGTTTGGACAACAACAACAAAAAAAAATGAAAATAAAAATGAGACTATAGAAAGCAACATGTAGTTTACAAAACTGTTGAACCTAGCAGACAGACAGACAGATAGATAAACACACACACACTATCACAAATACATGCAAAAATTTTCCCCTTTTTTTATACATGTTGAAAATCTGGCGCATATTTTGATTTATGTCTTTAGAATTTCTACTTCAACATACAAATGCAAAATACAAATTCCCCAAGCGTAATACTAAGGCAAATGCGCGCGGCTACAACTTAATTTACGAAACGCATCAAGCGAAAATCTTTACATAAAGTGCACTAAGAAAAAAAAAAAAAAAAAATTCAAGAAGAAAATGTCGGCGCATGGGAAATGAACAGCACACCAGCGCAGCCCGGCAGCTTGACGGGGCCGGCAGGCAGCTGGGAATCAAGCTAAAGTCCTAACGGAAAATGGCAAAACGGCTAAAGGAAATGATGAAAAAATTCCAAAGCTAAAATTGCATTATGTCGATTTTGTAAAGAAACAGAAGAAGAAGCAACAGCAGCAGCAGCAGTAACGGCAGTAGCAGCAGCATAAGGATGAGAAAAATGAGAACAAAAAAAAAAGAAAGAAAAAGAGGAAAAGAAGAAGTGCAAAACGTAAAAGAAAGAAAAGTAAAGGAAAACCAGATATAAATAGTAGTAGATGCTGGCTTGGTTTTTTTGCACAAGTAGCTTAAAGATGAGATGCCTACCAACAAACTTCTTCTGTCTCTACTGTCTCCCCTTTTTACCCTGCAGCATAGCAGCATTCAGCTTGTGATATAAGAAACGCTAACATTGGCTGACAGTCCATAAAAAGTTGTTTTTGCATGGCAAAGATGAGTTGCCGAAGCCAGGACAAACAACAGCAGCAGCAACAACAGCAACAACAATAACAAACTTAAAAGACTTTTATTGGCTTAAGCTGGAGGCAACATCAACAGCAGCAGCAGCATCGACAGTAGCAGCAACAGCAGCAGCAGCAGCCGTTGGTACCAAAAGAAACAGAAACATAAACAGGTGCTTCGCAAATCGCTAAAAGAGATTATGAATATCTAGTTAGTTTAAAGCTAAATTATTTCAAAATTCAAAGCTTTTGCAATCTTTTAAAAGCAACTCAGAATTACTGCAGCTGCGCTATATACAAATTTCTTGCATATTAAATTGAACATTTTTTTTTTTTCATAAAAAGACTAGCTATATAAATTATTATAATATTTTTTTTTTAATATTTTTTGAGACGATAAGCGAAGCTTAGAAGCATATTTTATATTATTATATATTTTTCATATATGTCTATAAATTATTATTTTATTTTGCACATTTTTTTACAGGCTTAAAAAAGCAGCTAATAAAATTATTTTTATTATTATAAATTTTAAAATTATTATCTCCATTTTTTTTTACATATTTCATTTTTTAAATGTAAAAATTGTTTATTTTTTTCTACGACCATTTTCTTTATAAAAATTTTTTTTTTGCATATTAAATTATAATTTTTATATGAATAAACTAAGTCTATAAATTATAAAATTATTTTAAATATTTTTATAAGTAAAGAGAAGAGCAGAAAAAATATTTTACATGTTTTGTATTATTCTACAAATATTTTTCTTTTATTTTGTATTATATAAATATTTTTTTCTAATTTTTTTAAGCAATTTTCTCAATATTAAATTTATTTTATTTTTTATAAAAGAAACTTATAAAATTTATTAAATAGTTTTATATATTTTGAAATATAAAGAAATTATTTTTATATATTTTATATATATATTTTTTTTTTTGACTAAATTATAATAAAATTGTAAATTTTATATGAATAAACTATAAATTATAAAATTATTTTAAATATTTTTATAAGTAAACAGAAGACAAGAAAAAATATTTTATATATTTTTTATTAGTCTACATTCTATATTCTATTTTTCTAAAATTTTGTATTATTATATAAATATTTTTATCTAATTTTATTACGCAAATTTCTCAATATTAAATTTATTTTTTATAAAAGAAATTTATAAAATTTTTTAAATAATTTTATATATTTTTTAATATAAAGAAATTATTTTTATAGCTTTTTATATATATTGTATAATTTATTTCTTTCGTAGACTATTTCAATATTTTATTTCTCATAATTTTTTCAAATAAAAGACTCATAGACTAGCTCAATGATAATGACAAAAGCTGCACAATTTTGCTTCTATGCATAAATTTTCGTTATTATTTTATTTCGAATCAATTCCAATAAATTTCACAATTAAACAGTTTGAACACTTCAAACTGTTGCCTCTGTCGCTCTCGCTCCTTCAACTACAATCCTTTGCTCAATAAATTCTTTTGCTACCCAAAAAAAAAAAAAAACACAAACTTTTGCACACTTTAATTTTGCTGTTGTTGTTGTTGTTGTAGCTTCTGATATTGTTGTTGTTGTTTATCTCAGGGCACACGGTCGAGTCAAAGACAGAGCTGCTGGGCGTGTTTTTAATTGCCGGGACAATTAAAAACAATTTTGCAGGCACCCAGAGCGGGGCAATAAATTTAATTGGCCTCAGTGACGCCTCCTTTTCGGAAAGACGCATTGCCCGACCCCGTAGCTGACTTCGTCCACAATTCCGCCTTCTTTGACTTTTGTTGGCTTTTGCGGTTGCCTTTCTCTTTCATTTCTTTTATCTGAAGTTTCAGTTCCATCTATAGCGCCATCTACAGATTCAACTTCAGTTCAGTTCCATTTTAACCATTTCCATTGGAATATCTCTGATAAAATACGTCTACGTCTACATCTCCGGATATTTTTGCTTGCTGGCTTGGCAGCCATTTTCACACCTACTGACAAGGTGTCTGTGTGGGGCGCGCAGGCAATTTATGCGGCTGTCAAATGCAACCCTGCTTGATTTTTATTGGCAGCAAGCACGCAGGCCCCCTGGCAAATTCTTCGCTTCATTCAATCTCTCTTACCCTTCTCTCTCTCTCTCTCTCTCTTTCTTGCACAGTATATGCTTCCCCTTTAGCTTTTCGGGTAATTGCATTGAGCACATAAATCAATTGAATTGCATTTTCATGCGACAAGTTTGGCCAACCCTCGGGCTGCCACTGCCACTGCCACTACTGCTGCTGCTGCTTTTCCTTCAACAACTTGTGCAGTGGTTCGCGCCCTTGGCTGCAAGTGAAAGCTAAAGTAGTTTTTCTTTAGAGCTGTCTTTCATCTTTTCGCACATTTTTGCAACCCTTCAACCCCTCTCCACATCCCATTACTTGTACACTTCCTTCGTCACGTCTTTTATGCTGTTGTCCTGCTGTGAAACCCTTTCAAGCATCGCATAATCAATTGAAATTGCATGCGATGCGTCATCAGCACACCAAATCCAATGCCAAAGCCATAACCAAAGCTAAAGCCAAAACCACAGCCACAACCAGTGCCACAGCCAAAGCCAAAACCAATGCCAATAAAGTCCGTCACTGAGCTGTGAGTTAAAGTTACGCCCCTTACCTCCTTCCCTTCCCTATTCCGCCTAACCGTTCAACCCATTCTCCTTTTCCTTTTGATATACATTAGTTTTCTATTTTATTTTATTTTTATTTTATTTTTTTTTTTCGCTGTGTGGTTGCCCCCGATTCACAGAGCATTTAAGGTCTGTGCACGTAAAGAGATTATCAGAACTTCGTTCATTGCTTATCAAATTAAATGATTAATGTTGTTTGGCTTTTTCTACTTCATACTCCCGCTGCTGTCTGCTGCTGTCGCCCGCTCGACTTTACAAATATGTCAGCAACAGTTTTTCACAGTTCAAATGATTTTCTTGTTTTATTTTTATTTTTTTTTCATTTTTTTTTTTTTGGTATTTTTTTTTTTATTTATTTTTTTTTTTTTGTTGATTCAAATTGTTGAGCATTTTATTGGGAAAGTTTTTGCGGCGACTTTGCGACTCTTAACGCTCGGCTGATTTATTTGAAATTTTACTTGTAGGCGGCAAAAATCATATTTTATATTTTATATTTTGTTTTAAATGAAATTTTCTACGGCATTTGCATATTGAATGAAATAGCAAAAGCAACAAGTGCCAGCACAGACATTTGCGGCAAATAGATTCTACATTTGAGTGGGAGACGATACAAATATTTTTTTCTGGCCTATTTTTGGATAGATAAGAAATATAACAAATAAAGTATTTCATGTTAGCGATAAATAAATTCCGCATTTATTTTATATTTAATAAACAATAAAATTCTTTCAGAAATTCAAAGAATTTTATTTAAAGACTGTAGATAAAGATTTTAGCTTACGATCCACACGAATTCCACATATGATTTACATTTAATATATGCAAATAAAATTCATTTAAATGTTTAAATTGAATTTTAAGCATATCATATACGCATTTTAACTTATGATCCACATAAGTTCCACATGCAATGCCCTTCAAATATACAAAAGAAAAAATTACCAAAATGCAAATTATACTTTAAACACAGCTGACGAACATTTTTCATTTGCAATCCACATATGTTCCACATACGATCCACACTTAGTATGCAAAAGTTTGTTTAACTAAGATGCAAAATGTACTTAAAGCATAATAGATGAACATTTTAATTTACAATCCACATATGTTCCACATACAATCCACATCAAATGCGCAACAAATTTTCCAGCCAAAGTCCAAAATATACTTGAAGCACATTACACAAACGTTTTCACTTACGATCCACATACGATCCACATACAATCCACACAAGTTCCACAAGCTGTGTATCAACTTTTTAAACAAAATCCACAGTCTTAAACACATTTCTTTTTTTTGCTTGCGACTTGCAAGTAAGTTACGCACCCGCATCTACAACATATGATCCACAGCCCATTAATCAGTCAGTGGAAGCATCATTCGTATAACAAAAGTATAACTCATCAACGCACAAATTACAAAGACAAACGATGACTGACACGGCTCGGCAAAAAAAAAAAGCTGCAATGTCAGCGCTTGTTTGCCACAATTCGCCTCAGCTTGCCACACAGTATACGATACTGTTCTTTGCCACCACTTAGTACCCGCAATCCACACGCACTCGTGCTATATAAGACACCCCGAAAAAATAAAAGAAGATGAAAATAAAAGCGCTAGATATGAGCGAGGGAAGGTGAAGGGAAGTTTTTGTTAATTAAACAAATGCCGCAGTGACATGTGCACATCAGGATGATGACTGGCGTTTGGCTGTACGACTATGTTGAGTGCAACGCAGTTTTTGCGGTTTATGCAGCTGCATGATAAACAAGAGGAACGAGGCAACAGCAGAAGGGAAGACAAGCAAGAAGAATGAATGGATTGAATATATGCTGTGGTGTGATAGTATATGTATGCGCTGAGAGTATAGCTTTCGGTTTTTGGGGCTTGCTTTCACTATTCACACATACACAGAGAGAGATTTCTGGTACACAAAAGCGCCATAAAACAGGCGACAGCGACGTCGACATCACTGAAAATGGCTCCGCATGCAATTTAATTTATTTCAATTGCAGCAGAATTATTACGACAGGCGACAAAGTGCCGTTGCAGCAAAGCGACGCACCGCAACGCTACACAGTGCAGCACAGCAATTTGCCCAGCAATTTTTTGTTTTTTTTTGTGTGTTTGTTTCATTCATTATACTTGCTATGTTTTTTTTCTCGCTGTGTAAAATTGTGCATAAACAAATTCTGGCGCGAAGAAACCAAACGCAGTAAGCGTCAATTTCAATTAAACAGACGCGTGGCCCCTGGCAGCACAGTTTAGTGTACTTCATGATGCTGCTGCTGCTGCTGCTGATAGCCAGCAGCAGTTCCCTTATGTGTATGTTTGTTGTCTTGCCGCAATCGCCACTGCGTCAAATTTCTCGCTCAAGTTGCAAGTTGCGCCCCGCATCGCTGCAGCTATAACTCGAAGATACTTAGTAGCCCGCCCAGAGTTACATGGCGGAAAATTGAAAATTCAAAAAAGGAAAACAGAAAAATAAAATTGTTTTTTTTTTTCTCATTTTTTACAGTTGCAGC
This sequence comes from Zaprionus obscuricornis, assembly GCA_037044475.1. Taxonomy (NCBI): domain Eukaryota; kingdom Metazoa; phylum Arthropoda; class Insecta; order Diptera; family Drosophilidae; genus Zaprionus; species Zaprionus obscuricornis. The sequence goes on along the minus strand of JBAMBR010003373.1, from coordinate 47,248 downwards.
GTGCTTGCAACTTGTGCGGCAGTGTATGCTACTTGGCTGCCGCTTTAACTGTTTGTCAGTCAGACAGCAAAGTTGCTGCAAAGTGACAGATTTTTCGCTCTAGCAAAAAAATAAAAATGAGCAGATTTTTTTTTTTTTTTTTAACATTATTAAAATGTTATTAAAATTAATTTGTAATTATTAAAAAAAAAATTTAATTTAATTAAAAATGCTTATAAATTATTTATAAATTGTATAAAATTGTATAATAATTTATTTATAATTATTTACACGCTGTATAAAAATTTAATTTTTTTTTTTGCATAATATTTTATGCATTATTTATGATATTTTTTTTCATTTTTGTTCCGGCAAACACTTTAAATAATTATTTATTAATTTATTTTACAATTGTAATATAAATATTTAAAAATGTATTTTAACCATTTTGTGTGTGTTTTTTTTTTGCCCACAGTGCACAGTGCAACAGTAGAGTGATTCGAGCATTGCCCACAGTTCAATCTTTAATGCGGCCATAACGAACTGCACTTGGCCCAAGTGACGTGACGCGATGCGATGCGATGCGAACTTTTGCAACTTGCTATTCGCCATTCACCAGTCACCATGGGTGGCAGCGCAGATTCAGTTGCATTTGATTTTAAGCTTTTAAGCATTATTGTTGTGGTTTTGCTGTTGCTGTTGCTGTTGTTGCTGCTACTGTTGTTGTTGTTATTGTTGCTGCTGCTGTTGCTGCTGCTGTTGTTGATTTTGGTTGCACTGCGCCATAGAGTTTCAAGTGTAAATTAATTTATGAGGCATGCGGCGTCAACTGGCGCCATCCGCGCTATGCAGCTGAGGTCATGCAATAGCCAACATTGCAACAGCAACAGTAGCAGCATCCCCACACCCACACCCACAGCCATTTGCCATTTTGGTCATTCGCCATTTGAAATGTCAACCAAAGTGTGAAATTTCATATTGAATGACGTCGTTTGGCAACGCCGCTGACGCCGCTGACAAATGAAGCTGACCGATGCGAGCTGCATAATTGAGCACCAGCCAGCAGCCAGTAGCCACCACACTGCGGCACAGTGGCACAAACACACATATATATATATATATATATCTGGTTGTTGTATATTTATTTATGAATCTATTCACTTACCTTTCAATGTGCCAATGACAAGCAAAACGATGACTAAATGCAAGCGGGCAAACATTTTGTATAATTTATTTTTGTAAACGTTGCAAAGCTGCAAAGACAAAGAATGAAAGAGAAATAAATAAATATGAGTTAAAAAATTTATATATATCTAAGAATCTAAGTTATGATAAATTGTCTATATATATCGATATATCGCTTAGCTATATTTATTATAATAAGTAATTGTTTCTGTTTCTGTTTATATTTTTTGTCCCGTCTAGACAATTTTGGCAATTTGTCGCTTGTTTGGCACGCCATAATAGAGACATTATCGCATATTGTGGGAACGGCAGGCAGTTACAAACAACAACAAAAAAACAAAAGAAAAAACAAGTGTCAAGCGGAAGCGCCACCTGTGTCGATGTCATCATTCAAATGTCATAGAAGGCTCTTACAAATTGTTGTTTGACATGGCATGCCGCTAATCAAAACGGAACTCAAACAGACATCAACACACACACACACATGCAGGCACACACATGCAGACACACATGCCACATGTTACGTTATGACATTGCCATCAACACTCGAGGCAACAAAACATAGTACAACGTGCAACGTAGACCGAGACTAAAATTCACATTCAGCTGTGCAATTAAGCGCTGCAAATCGTCAATCAAGGCAAAACAAAAAAAAAAAAAAAAAAGGGGGAAATGAAACACCTCTAGCACTGCCACGCCCACACACACACGCTTTTGTTGAAATCGAATAGAAAAAAAAAAAAAATTGTTTCATTAGTTTGTCCATTGTCCAAGGCAACTCTGACTCACAAGCACAATCACAAAATCGAAATCTCTGTCCGCAAACGCAAAACGAAATCATAGCTAGAATTGAAATCGTTCCACTGCCACACTCCACCCCTTTAGACATTAACTGTTCCCTCTTTAGCAGAGCTAACTCTCTCTCTCTCATTCTCTCTTTATCTCTCTATCTCGCTCGTTTCATTTGAAAATCATTCAATGATTGTCATCGTAGGTGTGACTAATTGTTGGTCATTTATCTTCTTTCTTTCTCTCTTGGCTTTCGAACTAAAACTTCATTCAGTATTCTATGTTCTACCTTCATTTTCTCATCTCTTTTTTTAGGGGGGTGGAAGTAGAGTAGTGTGTAGAGATACTATTGCTGCTACTTTTACTGCTGCTGCTTCTGCTTCTGTTTCTATTGCTGCTGCTGCTGCTGCTGATTCTTCTTTTGCCTCGTTTACATTTTGGTTTCCATAGAAGTCATGAATAATTTCCGTTTCTCTGCTAACTGGTTACGTTGTGGCTAAGTCTAAGTCTACCTACCATGACTGACTGACTGCCTGACTATCTGGCTGCCTATATGGCTGACTGAATGGTTGAATATCTGACAGCATTGGGCTGTTTGTCTAAATTAGATACATTGGCCTTATACCTCTAATTGATGGGCAATTGTAGGCATGAATAGGCTTTCAGTATTTTAACATTTTCAAGCCGGAAGATGAGCATCAATTTCATTTGTATTGAATAGAAACAGTTAATTGATATTATTATATTCAACTTGATCTATTTACAGCAGGCAGCAAATATATCAAGCTAATTTTACTTAGGTTTTGAACTTCATTTTCATCTTGCTAATTTGATAAAAATCGGTTTTAAAATTTTATTTAAAATATTTATTTAACTTTTATTTTATTTTATTCTATTTTTTTTTTATTTTATTTTATTTTAATTTATGTAATTCAATTTAAATTTTATTTTACTCTATTTTTATTTTATTTAATTTTTTTAATTAAATTTTATTTTCTTTGATTTTTTTATTTTATTTTATTTTATTTCATTATATTTTATTTTATTTTATTAAATTAATTTTTTTATTTTATTTTATTCTATTTTATTTTGTTTTATTTTATTTTACTTCAAAATGTGTAATTAAATTTAAATTTTAATTTACTCTATTTATTTTTATTTTATTTATTTTTTATTTTATTTTGTTTTATTTTATTTTATTTTATTTTATTTTATTTCATTATATTTTATTTTATTATATTATTTTTTTATTTTATTTTATATAATTTTTTTATTTAATTTTATTTTCTTATATTTTTCTTTTTTATTTTTCTATTTTTTATTTTATTATATTTTTTATATTTTATTTAATTTTATTTAATTTTAATTTATTTTAATTTATTTTTTTTTTTATTTTATTTTATTTTGTTATTTAATTTTATTTTAGTTTATTTTTGTATTTAATTTTATTTTATATTATGTTTTTATTTAATTTTATTTTCTTTTATTTTATTTTATTTTATATTATTTTATTTTAATTTATTTTATTTTCTTTTTTTTCATTTTCTTTTATTTTATTTAATTTTATTTTAAAGAAATTTAACGACATTTTGCATTTCAATTTTAAATTATTCTGCTCTTACTTCTTTTATTTATTTTTTCCTTTTTATTTATTTGCTTTAAATATTTATTTGATTTTATTGCAAAATAAAAAATTTTTTGTGAGACAAAAATCCAAGAAAAAAAAAAGAATATGGAATATTATCATGAAGAACATATTGTATCGCACAGCTGTGCCATGTTTAGCTTTATTTTTTGATTGACAAATGCTTTGAAATCGGCCACATGGAATGGCGCTTTATATAGATATGAGAGACGAGTGGAAGAGTGTAAGGGTGGCAGAGTAAAAGTGGGATAGGTATGTGAAAGAATATTTTACACAAAATGATTGTCAAAAAAAAATAAAACCTACATATATGTATCATAGAGTTTGCATGCAATATTTATGCAAAGAGTGAGATAGAGAGAGATAGAGAGCAGTGTGTGCAGAGAGTCGAGAGTTGAGAGTCGACATTCGAGTAACATTTTGTATGTTGCACGGGGCTAAACTAGCCCTAAATGCCCCAATGACTTGCAATACATGTGTAACTGTCGCTTTTTGCTCGTCCGCCTGTCTCTCTCTCTGTCTGTCTGTCTATGTGTCGCACTGTCTGTGTTCCACTAACTGTCTGCCGTTGTCTGCTTTTAGTTTTGCTGTCAGATACACACAGATATATATATATATATATATATATATGTATATTTTGTATAGATAGAAATAGGAATACAACCCTCAGTCTAATGCTATGGTTACACACACACACACACCTTAGTTTTTGGTGTCTTTTGGGTCGACAGGTGTACACTTACACACACAAGCACATACACGTCAACATTTTGTAAACTAATTTCAAAGCAAATGCCATGCAGCAGCAAGCAGTCAGCATTCAGCTATCAAAATAAGGGAAACAACTTAAAGCACGAAGCAATGGAGTGTGAGGAGGAGAGGCGAGAGTAGCTTTGCGCGATATATATTCGCGTGCCATGGCTAATTTACATAATTCGGCCGTTAAGTGGCGGAAAAATGTAATCGAATGAACAGATAGGCACCTAGGTGCCAGCTATTTTTATGGGCCCCAATTGCAATTAGAATGTAACCGAAACAGTTTTCCTTTTTTTTTTCCTTTTTCCTTTTTTTTTTGGAGACGATACAACAAAGGAAAACAAAGTCATTCATTTGCTGCTGCTGTTACTTCTGCTACAAAATGATACTCAAGTTGAGCATAATATACGTAACATAATTTACAAGGTGACAACATCAACCATACCCCCCAAAACAATCTTCAGCTACTGATGCCTTCCCTCATTCTGATTCCTTATTGCACCTGACTCTTGTTTGTCCCCTGGTTCACATTTATATGACATAAGCGCAGCCCTAAAAGTGACCATTGCCTTATTTTTATTTTTTTTTTTTTTTTTCACTCTCTATATTTGCTTTTGCTTTGTCTTTCTCTGCTGCTTCGTCTTCGTGCAAGGGAGTGTTAATAAAAATGTGCTAAGAACAAACAATGTCAAGATACTTTTACATTTTGCTTCATTGCTTTTTTAATGCTTTTCGTTCCTTTTCTCACGCCCTCGCTCTTAGTAGCAGTACTCCTACTACTACTACTACTACTATGTCTGCTGACTATTCAGCTATGTAGTATATTATGGCGTTACTATGGCAGCAGCACCTGTAACTTTCTAGCACCCCAAAAATTTCAAAAAAAAAATTGGAAACTGTAAAGTTATCAATTACATTGCCCCCGCTCACCATTGAATGATTGTTTTCAATGCTATATATAACAGTCCCCGAGGCGAAAATTCTTTCTACAATTACTTGTCCTTTTTGCCTCAAACAATCAATTGAAAAGTGTATGTGTATATGTGTGTGTGTGTCTGTGTGTGTAGTCTGTGCATTTGTAAATGTGCAGACGCTAACGTAAGTTTCTATAGCTTCAGATGCTGGCTCAGATTACAATTTTTTTTCTGTTGCCTTCGGTAAGAAGAAATTGAATTTGATTTTTTCATATTATGTGGTCGAATTTTTTATTTTTTTGATTGCTGAAACTTAAGATATGCGAGCGAAAATAACTGAACTGAAAATTATGCATATTTTTTTTTGTTATTAATTTTACAGTTAAATTAAGGCATCTAATATATTATAAACAACTTTCAGATACTCTAATATTTAGAATATAAAATGTAGAATTTTATACTGCTGCAAGCTGCGGGTTGCTGTGAGGCTGAGAAATATTCAGCATATATAATTTATGGGATTTTTTTTTTTATACCCTTGCAGAAGGTATATTCATTTTAGATAGAAGTTTGTAATATATATATATATATATGATCTTGAACAGCATCGACAGAAGAATCCAAATGTGCAAGTCCCTCTCTCAGTCTGTTTCAACGCAAACTAGTCTCACAGTTTTTAAGCTACCTTAATGAAACTTGATACACCAACTCACTATGCCCATAAGCTGCATATAAATCAGAATCAGTCAAATCGAACGCCTATATCATATAGCTGCCATAGGAATGATTAGCCGAAAATGCTAGATTTTCTATGTTTTTCAAGCTATCCAGCTGAAACTGATTGGATTTGCGTTTAGGGACAAATTACACGTCTGCTATAAATTTGGTCTAAATCGGACGCTTATATCATATAGCTGCCATAGGAACGAATGGTCGAAAATGCTAGATTTTCTATGATTTTCAAGCTATCCGGATGAAACTGACTAAATTTGTGTTTAGGGACGACTTACACATCTAATATAAATTTGGTCCAAATCGGACGCTTATATCATATAGCTGCCATAGGAACAAATTGTCAAAAATGCTAGATTTTCTATGTTTTTCAAGCTATCCGTTTGACACTTGCAGAACTTAAATTTAGGGACAACTTACACGTCTGATATAAATTTGGTCCAAATCGAATGCCTATATCATATAGCTGCCATAGGAACGAATGGTCGAAAATGCCAGATTTTCTATGTTTTTTAAGCTATCCGGCTGAAACTGATTGGATTTGCGTTTAGGGACAACTTACACGTCTCATATAAATTTGGTGTAAATCGGACCAATATGTCATATAGCTGCCATAGCAACGATCAGTCAAAAATGAATTTTTAGTATGAAAAACTTTGTTGTTTTTTATGCCAGCTAAAACTCATAGTATTTTAATTTAGTGACGACATAAAAATATGAATCATGAATATATAATTTATGGGATTTACGTTACAAACATCTAAGTATAATAAATACAATCAATGAAAATGAAAAGAAATCAAAAGTTGATGCTGAGTGCGAAAATTAAATCTAGCTCTTATAGAGATTAAAGCGATTACGCAGCCACGACTGTTGCTGAACCGTAATATATACGTTCTGGAATTTCTATATTGCCTTAATCACATTTATATATATTTTTATAGGTATATATATATATATATATTGCTTGCGGTAAATGTATTACGTTTAATGAGTTTGACTCATATTTTTGTGCTTATCATATAAATTCTCTTATAATTTATATATATATATATATATGTTATATATGTTAAGAGAGTTTAAATTATAAGTGTAAATCTGTGTCAAATCTCAATGTACTTTAACAGTTTCAGTTGAAAAGTCACAATGTGTAGTAGACTTCTTGCTATCATTATTCTCTTGACAATTATCATTGCAGAGGCAACAGCAATATGGAAATTGCCATCAGAACTTGAAGAATTAAAGCCAACAGCTGCACAATTAAACTGCATAAGGAAAACTATTATTGAAGATATACAGGAGCTTAAAAATGAATCTGATGAATGCTGCGCATTTTTAAGATTTTTTAATAAACATCATAATTGTCATATATGTGAAAAGAATTCAACGCCAATAACAATTATAACAAATGCGTTCGATGAATGTAATGTTGGATGCGGAGGTGTGCGAGCATGTTGTAAAAAAGATGCAAGAGGCAAATGTGTGCCACTCTAATGAAAATTTAAAAAAAAAAAAAACAAAAAAAATAAAAATAAAAATAAGCTAAAAACTTGTCATATAGAGTATATGAAATTCGATGTGTCATATATATAAAAAAATTCAAATAAAATTATAAATAAAAATGTATAAATTATAAATTTTAAAATAAAGAGAAAAAAAAAATAAATATATATATAAAAAAATATATATAAAAAAAAAAATATATATAAAATGAAATTTAATTAGAAATTCTTGTGATTGAATTTTACTTGAAATAATATATATCACAGTTTTTTTTACTTCTTATTTCGAAAATTATTATTCAGTGCCAGTCTAATGTTCGAGATGAAAACACTTATCGCTTTCTTCTTGCTGTTTAGCAACATCATGCAAATTATTTTATGTGATGATGATATATTTCCAAATTGCACGAATTATAAAAAAAGTGAAGAAAGAGATAATTGCATAAAAAACATACGGCAAGCACATGAAGAACGAGATCAACGATATATTAAATGTTGTGAAGCAATCAAATTAATTGATAAACTTAATAATTGTGATTTGTGTCAAGAATCATTTATAATAAAAAATAATCATACGGATAATGAAAATAATACTAATGATGAATTTAGACAAGGTCTAGGAAGAGACTGTATAAGAATTAATAACAAATGTGTAACAATGAATGAAGTGCAAAACAATAAAAACATAATGAAAGAAGAGGAAAAGAAGTCATGTCCCTGGTATAGAATAAGTTGCTATCAAATATTCAGTTAATTATGATAAATAAAATAAAAATTCCAAATAATTATTATTATTTGCTATATAATAAAAAAAAATATATAAATGTTTTACATATTTCTCGTAAAATGTAACAAATTTTGAAAACTTTTGCTAAATATTATAAAAATTATTCCCCATATGTAAAATCGTAATTATTGATTTATCATATCAAAAATGTTAATTAATTGTAAATTTTTTAATGAATCGATTTTGAACTACAGAATATGTAATTATAAAGTTTAATAACTCAACAGCATAAACTGATTAAATAAAATGTTTTTTCTTTACATTTGCAAGAAAATATTTTTTATTATTTATTTATAGCTACATGTTGTTTTCTTTTAACCGCATAGAAAAAAAAAAAGAAAAAAAATATTGATAATAATATAATTTATATAATTTATATTATAAAAGCTTTCTTACAATTTATATATCATGTCATTAGCATTATATTGTTCAACATGAAAACACTTGTCGCTTTTTATTTACTTATTTCCAATATAATGCTAATTATTTTGTGTAATGAAATCTTAACAAATTGTAATAGTTATGTGGAACGTAATGGAAAAAATTGTTGCATTCAAGAGTTACGACAATTATATGAAGAACGTGATCAACGATTTGTTAAATGTTGTGAAACAATCAAATTAATTAATAAATTCAATAATTTTGAATATTGTAATGAATTATTTGAAAGTAGCATAAATGAAAGTATACAAAAACAATGTGGAAATAAAACGTATTACGGTTACAGAGGCGGTGGTGCTACACGCGCAACATGTGGTATGATGATGGGTAAATGTGTACCAATGGAAAGAATAAAAAAAGGGCTAAAAGAAAAAGATGAATCATGTCCCTGGTATAAAATAAGTTGCTATCAAATATTCAGTTAATTATGATAAATAAAATATGCAAATATATTTTTCTTAAAATATAATTTAATTTTAATATATGAAATTTAAATCATTGATTAATAAAATCAAAAAATTTTAATTAAATTATTGTGAATCATTTTCAAGTGATTTTGAATCAAAGTGTTCAAAAACAATGTACGAATAATACAAAAATCTATTTTCGATTTATATAAGCGCATACGAAATACATGATGTACATGTACGGTTATAAACATGAATTTATAAATATAATTAAATGTTTTTTTTTTTTATTTATTTTTTTTAACCGCATAAAAAAATATTTTACCATAAATATAAAAAAATCTTTCATATTATTTTGTAATTTCATTTTATTAGTATTATATTGTTCAAGATGAAAACACTTGTCGTTATTTTCATCCTTATTTCTTATATTATACAAATTATTTTATGTGATGAAATTTTAACAAATTGCAATAGTTATAAGGAAAGTAAAAGCAAAAATTGTTGCATTCAAGAGTTACGACATTTATATGAAGAACGTGATAAACGATTTGATAAATGTTGTGCAGCAATAAAAATTAATGATAAACTAAATAATTGTGAATATTGTAATGAATTATTTAAAAGTAATATAAATCAAAATATACAACAACAATGTGGAAATTCAACGGAAATTGATAGTGATAGATCTAGTTTTGGTGCAAAATGTACATTTATAAATCAAAGATGTTTGACAATGAAAAATTTTAAGTCAATCTCCATACAAAATTCTGTGAATACTATAAACTCAAAGAATATTTTGCAAACAATATTTAGTTTGTTCTTTAGCTTTGTTTATTTATTGCATATAAAAATTTAATAATAACTTGACTTTATATATATTAAACATTTCATTTTTTTTTTATTATTATTAAATAAATCTTATTATATAGAATTTAATTTATTTATAATTTTCTTAGAAATAAAGTAAAGTAACCGCATATAAAAAAAAAAAAAAAATTATTTACTTTTTACCCGATACTCATAAGCAATAGATGACAAATAAAAGAAAAATATTTAAATTGATTTTCTTTCACTTTTATAAATGTTAGAAAATATTTAGAAAAATTTAAAGAAATATTTAAAAATTAAAATTAAAATATTTTGAAAACGAAAAAAAAAATCGTTCATGTTTATTACAGCTCGGCAATATTACTATGCCAAAATTTCAACATTTCGTTTTAAATTTGATCAAGTGAACTACCTGACACTCTTTTAATCTCTTGGATAACGGGTATAAAACTAGCAGCAATCATTGCAAAATCAATTTCACAACTTTACATATGTGTAATAAAACTCTATAAACACTGAACAGCACCATAAAAAAAAAAGACAAACAAAAAAAAAAATATAGTAAAATTCTCAGCTAATAAACTAACAAGAGGCAAAAAAAAAAAAAAAATAAGAAATTTTTGTATAAACAAACTGCAGGCGCAAAGCTCTTATGATACAATTTTATAATCTTTAATTTGTTTATTTTGTGCTAAAAAGCACTGCAAGAACAACAACAGCAACAACAACAACAAATGTTGTAGCCATAAAAACTGTAACGGCAGGCCACTGTGCGCGCAATGCGCATTGAAAATTAGAAATTAGAAATTTATAAACTGATGAATAAAATTGTGGAATGAGTTCTTGGTGGCCAGCTGAGGAAGCTCGAAAGGGTGAGCGGTGAGTGAAGTGCGGGGATAAACGAAATGAATACGAATATTTATGCAAACGTCAATGCAATTGAGTTTTTCGGAGGGGTGTTGGCAGTAATAGTATTTTATTACAAATCATCTAACACACACACACACACACACATGTGCACAGGCAAACAGTAGAAAGCAGCAGCAGTAGCAGCAAATTGATATGTAGCCAGCCAACGTGACGTATGAGTGATGATGCGTGTATGCCGAAACGCTATGTAAACACAAGCATATCACAAATGGTTTTCTAGTTCTATCTCTCTCTTCCTCTCTCTCTCTCTCTCTCTGTCTCTCACTCTCTCCCTCTCTCTTTCTCTCTCTATGTGTATGATAGAGTATTTACAGCATATGATTGCCATGCATCATATAGCGCCGCCACTTGCTAGATTCAAAAATTGGGTTGCCTATTGGCGTTGGATTTTTGCGCTTTGTTGGCGCCCAATACAAAAACTTCATAACGTCAACAAATCAAGCGAAACATAGCTAAGCATAGTTCAGACTTTACCCCCCCTCCCATTGCCATCAACCATCAAACCCAAACTTCATTTTGTATTGCCTTTTGGCCTTTGTTTATGCACATTAGAAACACTTGAGGCCTTAGGCACTTGATGTGCTAGGCTCTTTGTCTATCTAAACTGACTGACTGACTGATTGTTGTTGTTGTTGTTGCCCATATTGATTTGCATTTGTATTGCTATTGGATTGATTCACTTCTTCTAGCTGTCTTTCTGTCTCTCTCTTTTTTACTCTCTGTGTATCGCTAGCATATCATAATTTATTTGATTGATATTGCTTTCACTGTAGTTGTGTGTGTATGCGTATGTGTGTGTATGTGTGTGTGTGCGGGTTTTATCGTTTCGTATAATTTTTATAAATTTATTTGCCATATGAGCTGAACAAAAAGCGCAACCTCCATTTGATTGCCGCTAATTTGACTGTCAATCAATCGAAATATTTCTTGCAGTTTATTTTCTCTGTCATTTTTTTTTTATTTTTTATTCTTTTTCTTTTTCCATTTGTATTTTGTATTTTTTTTTTTCTGTTTCTTGCTTTTCATATTTGTCCCCATTTCATGTATTTGTTTATTGCTCCAATTTATGTGCCGCTCGTGTTCCCCCCTTTTTTCCCTTCCCTACGCCAATTCATGTCTTGCTATATGTTACATGCATGCTGATGTTTATGCGTTTATGCATTTTAATTTTATTTATGCCAAAAATTGCATAAATCGTTTATTGCCAACGCAGTGATTAGCCGCATTACTTGAGGCTATTGAATAAATTTGATATTTTTTTTTGGTAAATTTAATTGAATTTATTTACTAATTTTTAATATATTTTTTTTTTATTCATTTTTTATACATTTTTTTTAATATTAATAATTTGTTTTTATAAAATTTAATTATTTTTATTTGAATTATTAATTAATTTGTCAATATATTTTTTAAATTAATAATTAATTTTTATAAATTTTGTTTTAATTATTAATTAATTTTTCAATACATTTTTTAAATTAATATTTTATTTTTAAAAAATTTAATTACATTTTTTTCAATTATTAATTAATTTGAAAAAATTGTATTATATTTATTTAAATTATTAATTAATTTTTTAATAAATTTTTTAAATTAATAATTAATTTTTAAAAATTTAGTTATATATTTTTTAATTATTAATTAATTTTTTAAAAATTCATTTTTTTTTTTAATTATAAATTAATTTTTTACAAATTTATTTATTGATTTTTTTTTTTTTCTAATACATTTTTACTGCTGCTGCAAAGCAAAATGCATAGAATAAAAATTATACAATATTAAAACAAAGCATCAACTATGCAATAGCAAGAATGCAAACAAAAGTTTACTTCATAAAATATTCAAGACAATTTCTAACAAATTGCAAAATATGTTAAATTATTTTCAACAAAATAAAAACTGGAGAAAAAAAAAAACAATTTTCTCATATAAAAATTGTTTAGTTTTGAATGCGAGTTTTATGCATTTTTCAATATACAAATTTTAACAGATATTTTTACAGCTTGTATGTGTGTGTGTGTGTGTGTGAGTGAGTGTGTTGTTGTGTTTATGTTTGTGTGTGTGTGTGTGTGTATTTTAGCTCATAGGGTAAGTTCAACTTAATTGCCTGCACGATATTTGTCTTTCATTTTATGATTTTCAGCATGCGAATATTTTTAATGAATAGCCAGAGCATTGAACAATATGCGAGAGAGAGAGAGAGAGAGAGAGAGAGATGGAGAGAGAGAGAGAGAGAAAGAGTTATAGTTGCACTAGCCAATGCAAAAGACAATTGGGAATATGCCATAAATTTTGTTGAGATTTTTCTCTTTTATACGAGAAATGAGAAACATCAGTTATGCATGAGACAATTCCAGCATCTCAGGAGAAACAAAGCAATAAAGTGTTAGACAGGCAGAGTGAGAGAGTGTGCAAGAGAGAGAGAGAGTGAGACAGTATTAGTTAGTATTATATGAAAATATCATCGAATTGCAGGGCCATCAATAATGCAGTTACGATTTTCAGTTTTCATCCTCATCGTCATTTTCTTTGCATTTCCCATGTTTGGCCACAAATTGAAGAAAAATAAAATAAAAGTGAAAGCAATTTGTGCATACAAAATGCAGCCAATACATTATTTAGTTCAAAGCTTTTGCATAACTAGTGTTCAATGTGAACCTCTCTCTCTCTGTCTGACACTGACAACAAATTATAAGAGAAAAAAAAAAACAAAAAATAAGTAAAAAAAAAATGAGGGCGAAAATTGTGTTAAAAATAATGGAAAAAAAATGTATAGAGAGCCATAACATGAGCTGCAAACTCCAGAGTCAGAGTTTACTTAAATTAAATAAGAATTTTTGAAAATTTTTACTGGTGCTTCGAAAGTTCATTAAAGCTACAACTGCAGCTTTGCTGAAGCTAATATTCAAAAAGTTAAGTATATGAACATTTCATCATTTTTGTGAAATTATCAGTTGTATTTGAAAAGCTCATTAAAGCTTCAACAAAGTAAAGCTGCAATTTAGTAATATAAATAAAATAAGTAAAAATAAAAGTAAAAAAAAAAAAAATTATAAATAAAAATATAGAAAATGTTTACCTCTGCTTAAAAAGCTCATTAAAACTGCATTTGCAGCTACAAAGAAGTAAATGTTCAAAAAGAAAAATAAAACTTATACTTATTAAAATATATAAAAATTTAACTTGTGCTTGAAAAGCTCATTAAAGCTTCAACTGCAGCTTTGCTGAAGCTAATATTCAAAAAGTTATGTATATGAACATTTAATCATTTTTATTGAAATTATCTGTTATATTTGGAAAGCTCATTAAAGCTTCAACAAAGTAAAGCTGCATTTTAGTAATATAAATTATATAAAACATATAAAAAAAATAAATTTTGCAGTAATTAAAAAAAAAAAAATAAATAAATAAAAATATAGAAAAATTTTTAACAGTGCTTAAAAAGCTCATTAAAGCTCATTAAAAAGCTCGATGAAGTAAGTGTACAAAGAGAAAAATAAAACTTATATTTATTAAAATATATAAAAATTTAACTTGTGCTTGAAAAGCTCATTAAAGCTTCGCCAGTTATCAAAAATCTAAATATTAATAAAAATGTGTAACACATAAAAGCTTCAACTGCAGCTTTGTTTATTACATTTGTAAGCACATTAAAGCTTGCTGGCAATATTAGTCAACATTTAAAGCATTCAAAGCGTCTGCAAAATTGATTATCTATTGAGCTGACGCTGTCAGCTAGTGTCATTGCAGCATAACCGATGCGTCCATCAAGCAGCAACATACACATCAAGCAGCGCAAAAGGCTAAAGATGATGACGGCGATGGCGACGGTGACGGCGACGCTTCAAACTCTGTGTAAATGAGTTAACCGCAAAATGTCAGTCTATTCAACTAGTACAGGGCCAGTTGTGTAGCTCCCCTCCCCCACTCACTCTCTCTCTCTCTCACACACACACATATAGTCTTTAACCCTTGCTGCCCCAATAGTCGCCACTTTTGTACTTCAATGTTTCACACACTTGACAGTTACCGCCTAAAAGCCACAGACACGCACAGCGACTTGTGAATGGTGTAAAGGGGGAGGCAAGGCAAGGGCAAGGGCAAAGGAAGACTAAACGTGCGCGTGTATATGTATATGTGTGTGTGAGTGTGTGAGAGTGCAAATAAAATCAATCAATTTGTATGGCAAAGTACAACAACAAATAGAATTGAGCAGCGCAGAGGAGCTGCGTCTAAGTGCACAGCGACACTGAAATCTATTTAACAGAGTGTTGAGCAAAGTTTCAAGCGAAAGTAAAAGAAAGAGAGAGACAGATAGACAGACAGACAGAGAGACA
Organism: Zaprionus obscuricornis; assembly: GCA_037044475.1. Lineage (NCBI taxonomy): Eukaryota > Metazoa > Arthropoda > Insecta > Diptera > Drosophilidae > Zaprionus > Zaprionus obscuricornis. The sequence goes on along the minus strand of JBAMBR010003373.1, from coordinate 32,013 downwards.
GCTAGACAGTTTGTAGGTAGAGCAAGGGAGTAAGAATATTCACACGACTTACTGTAAGTCAAAAACTACTTGTGCGCCGACGGGAAGGCAGGCGGCGTCGACGGCGGCGGCGGCGAGGCTGAGTAACTCTTAGAAATTTAGGGGACACACTTAGCACGTGTGTGAGTGTGAGAGTAAGTGTGAGGATGTCTGTGAGTGTGTGTGTGTGTGTGTGTGTGTTTTTTGAGCACAATTAATAAAAACAAAAGTTACCCCAAAAACAAGGCAGCAGCAGCAGCAACAAAACGAAATGCGATTCAAGTGTCGATTGATTTAGCAGCTGAATTTGACTTTGGAAAAAAATATTATTATATATTTTTTTTCTCTTTCTCTTAGAAAATATCAATTCCACGAGAGAGAGAGAGAGAGTGTGTGCTTGAGACATTGAGAGTTAAGCGTAAGAGCTAGAGCAAGAATTTTTCATTAACACAACAGACGTAAAGGGCGAAAAAAAAAAAATTCATTCGAATTTTTTGGGTTTGAATGAAAAACCGCAATGGAAATATAAGTAACGCGGCGTGCAATGCGTAGCACAAATAAAAATCAATCAACACGCGCTGTTAATAGACAGAAAGTGTAGCGTTAAAGGCGCAAGGCAATGCGTCTCATCAAATGTATCTGCCAGATACATTTCGAATGTGTTTTTTTCTATCTGCATTTTCGTTTCAGAGTTTTTGTTTTTTTTTTTTTTTGTAGTATTTTACGAGTCTATATATTGAACGATTGAACGATTGCCAAAGACAAATTGCCTTTGTCTTTCTAATTTTAAACAACAACTTTGCGTCGTCTTCATCTTCGTCTTCGTCTTCTGCTGCTTTTGTCTTTACATTAATTTGTCTTTGCCGTGGGAGCCGAAAAGTTTCACACGGCATTTTTTTTTTTCTATTTTTTTTTTTGCTTTTACTTTTTTTTTTCAATTGATTGGCGCACGTTTTGCGCGTGGCCAGACGAACCAAGAACCAAAAAAGATAAAAAAAAAAAAAAATACAAATAAAATAAAATTGTTAAAGTAAAAAAAAAAGTTGTTTTTTTTTTGTTTTTGCCTTTTTTTATGAGTTTGTTTTGCTCGCAGCAAGCAGCAAGCTTAGCAGAAGCAATGCATTTAGTGTATGCTCAAATATATTTGCTAGCTCTTTCTAACACTTACACACCTTCTCTCTCTGTCTTTCATTCTTTTATTACATTTACATTTACAAATTTTCGCCTGCTATTTTTTTTTTTTGGTTGGAATTTTTTTTTTTTTTTCTTTCAGTTTTCAATTTTTATTGAAATGCTGTGGCTGTGTCTTATGTATGTGCGTGTGTGTGTGTGTGGCGTGTGGCGTACGTGTTGTTGTTGTTGTTGCTGTTGCTTTAGCAGAGCACTTTGTGGGTGCTTAAAACAGCTGACAGGCCTCTCTGACAGATTGATGAATGTTTATGCTGCCTTTTGCCTGCCTCTCTGTCTGTCTGTCTTGTCTGTTTGTCTCTTGGTCTGTCTGCATGTCTATGCATTGCTGCTCTGCCCTGCTGTCTTGTTGGCCCTGTTATTTCAGCCCTCTTACAATTTATATTTGTTCACTCTCGATTTTTAATGAAAATATTTTCCAAAATGCTTTATTTTTCATTTTTTTTTTTGTTTTTTTTTTTTATTTCTTTCGCTGCGCTACGTCAAGATTTATGCCGGAATTTACACCCGCAGTTCGATGTTATTGCCAAGTGATCCGATCGTGGCCTGCTTTACCATTGCTACTCAGGTTAATTTGTTGTCAGCTAATAGCTTTGCCAGCGATTGACACACTTGAATCATTAAATTGTTGACAATTTGGATCAATTTTGCCTGTGATGAAAAGATTTTTGACTTTTTTTTTTTTTTTGTGTGTGCTTGGAACTTATATATATTCCCAAGAGTTAGACATGCGTCAAGGGCTTTTTTATGTTTAAGACGCAACGCATCAGCATTAAGCATTAACATTACATTGAAATGTGAAGGTCAAGCATCATGGAAATAAATATGGGATTATGTATAGTTCGAAGTGCAACAGTTTCTATAAGACACATGAATTGATTGTTAGCGGGAAAATATCAAAAATAAATATTTAAATAATTAAAAATAAATGCTAAAAATTAATTTAATGATATTATAAATTTTAATAAATATTTTAAAAAAATATTTTATATTTTATTTATTTTTTTTTTTTTAATTTTAGTAATTATTTTATAATTATTAAAAATTTTTGAAAAAATTTAAAATATTTTTTTTTTAGCTTTTTTAATTTAATTACAATTTATAAATAAAAATAAATGCTAAAAATTAATTTAATGAAATTATAAATTTTTAATAAATATTTTAAAAAAATATTTTATATTTTATTTATTTTTTTTTTTAATTTTAGTAATTATTTTATAATTATTAAAAATTTTTGAAAAAATTTAAAATATTTTTTTTTTAGCTTTTTTAATTTAATTACAATTTATAAATAAAAATAAATGCTAAAAATTAATTTAATGAAATTATAAATTTTTAATAAATATTTTAAAAAAATATTTTATATTTTATTTATTATTTTTTGTTAATTTTAGTAATTATTTTATAATTATTAAAAATTTTTGAAAAAATTAAAAATATTTTTTTTTAGCTTTTTTAATTTAATTACAATTTATAGCATGATTTAAAGATTATTAAAGCTCAAAATTCCATTAAAAGAATATACAAAAATTTCTGTGAAAATAGTTTCTATAATAATTTTAATTAAAATAAATAAATTTCATTTAATAAATGATTAAATATTTAACTGCTCAAATTTAGTCATTAGAAAAATCTAAATGAAAATAATTAATTAAATATATTTGTAATTACAATTTAATGAAATTAATATGAGAAATAGTTGAAAATAATTAAAATATATTCAAAAAATATATTTCAACGTATTTAACAAAAAAATTAAATTTAATTGTCTTTATTAATTATCAAAAAGAATTTCATGTCGAATAATAATTTTTTTTTTTCAAATTTTAAAACAATCAAATTCTACAAAAATAATTTAATTATTATTCTCATGAATTTAATTAAATTGCAATAATATTTAAAATTAATTTGAATTTTTGAATAAAAATTCTTAAAAAAAAAAAATAAATAAAAATAAAAATAATTTCTGCTGATTATCACAAACTGATTTCATGCATTTTCTTCAACATATTTTTCCCAATGCAACAAAAATGTAAACTAAAAAATTTTCCATTTGTTTGTCAAACATTTTTTTTAACACCTTTTAAACTTGTTATCTGATTGTAGATTGAAGATTGTAGCACAGTTTAGCTCAGCGCAGCTCAGCGAACAGCATTTACTTAATCAAGACATAAAATGTTTTTCACTTTTTGAGCCAATTCAAATGCAAATGTTAAATGAAATCAGTTTTAGCTTTTTTTTTTTTAATAGCCAATTTATTGTTTCTTCATCTATTGCTGTCTATCTTTTGCATTTTTTCTTTTACTATGCATGTTTCAACAATGGCTTTGAGCCAGAAACAGAAAAGATAAAAAATCATACGAGAAAAAAAGGGTTTAAAAATCTTTAGCTAGAAAAAAAAAACAAATTCTTCTTGCAAAATGCACAAAAAAAAACGAAGAAGAAAAAACTGTGTAAAAATGAAATAACAAAAAAAAACTTGTGGAAAGCCCACGCATAACAACAACAACAATAATAACTAGAACAGCAACAACAACAGCAACAACAACAACAATAAGCTGGAATAAAACAAATATACAACTGTTGAAAATCTCGCGCGGAAAAATTGAACGCATTTGCTGACCCAAAAAGACAAATGACCGAAAGACAAAAAAAAAACAGACAAACAGACAGACAGAGAAAAAAAAATAGAAGAAGAAAAAAAAAACAAAAGGGACAACAATCGCATTGGGGATACACAGGGAAGCCATATTTTTGTCATGGCACAAGGGAGGAGGGGAGGGGTTTTAGCAGGCAAAACCGTGTTTATTTTAATGCAAATATTTGTTTATTTTTGAATGCGGCAAAACGGCATCGGGGCAACGCGGCATTGGCGTCGTCTCCAATTCTAGGATTTTAGCAAATAATGTAAATTTCTTTTTCTTTTTTTTTTAACAAAAATTTTTAGGCTTTGTTTTTACTTTTTATTTATTTTTATTGTTTTATTTTATATTTGTTATTTTATTTTTTATTTTGTTTTGTTTGTTTTGGTTCCCACATGTTTTTAGAATATTCTTGGATTAAATGCAAAAAAAAAAAAAAAAAAAATCTGCGAGTTTTATTTAATTTGTTGTCGTTTTTAATACTTATATTTATGCTAATTTACAGCTGGACTTGAACTTACCTGAAACTCTTCTGCTGCTGCTGCTGCTACTGCGGCTGCTTCTTCTTTCACTTTTTTTTTGCTGTCTCTTCTAACTGTTTCAGCTGCTGCTGCTGTTGTTTTTTTTTTCCTTTGGCGAGGTGTGCGTCGCGTTTGAGGGGCGGGGGATGATTGAAGAAGAGTGAAAATTTGTTTTGTTTTCGGTTTGTCGGTTTTTCTGTTTGGCTTTTGATTAGGCCCCCGAGCAGATAAATGAGCGATTTAAATGCTAATTAATTGTTAGGCACACAATTCACACACATACACATACACAGACACACACTGACAAAGAGACACTCACATACACAGATAAAGAGAGAGACAGCAGCATAAGCATAACACTGCACACGCACTTAACACTGATGCATAAAGCACATTCATTTAGTATATTTGTTTAGAAAGAGATAGCTATATATATATGAATATTGATAGCAGATATATATATGTATATATTCTATATGTAATTTAATACAAATGAATGCAAATAAATTGTAAACGATTTTGTCTCCGGTTTCTTTTTCGTTTTTTTTTCGTTTATTCGTTTTTAATCTTAGTTCATTTATCAGGAATAAATGCGCTTTTATTTAATGCTCTCTTCATGCGTTTTTCCGATCGGCAGCATCTTTTGATTAATATTTACGAAATTCAAATTAAACCGTCAAACAGTTCACCACACACACACTGTTATTTGGCCGTCTCTATGATTGTGACTGTAACTGTAACAGTGGCACACGCACAGCATCACGAAATACACGAAGCTCAAAGCCGAAGTTATAATACAACAGTAAAGTTCTTCTTTTTCGGCTTTACAATTTACACACAGAGCAAAAAAACGACAGCAAACAGCGACAGCGACTGCGACTGAGACTTTGACTTCGACTGCGACTGATACTGTGTAACTGATAATAGAGGAATAGATGAGATGAGACAAACGATTTACATTTGCTCAATGTCCGTAACTGAGCGTCCGTTACAATGCGCGCGTCGTAAAAGACTGAACAAGACTGAATCGTACAAGTATAGACGACAACCCAAAGCATTGACAGCGACGCCGCCAACAGCAGCAGGCAGGCAAACTAGGCGAGCGCAAAAAGGCAGCATACGAACATACAAAAACGAACACGAACATTTGAACAGTCGAACACATTCGGCAGCGCTGCATACACGAAGTGTACGAAACAGACGAAGCATAAGCATGTGTGGGACAATTGCAGTGCCGTTTATGCTGGCAGTGTTCAGCATAGCCGAAACGAAGGCAAACGAAGTAGACAAAAAGACGAACTAGCTGGCTCCATCTAGCGACAATTGTCATGTACTATGCTCTTATACGCTGTTATTGTATGCATAACATAAGAACAAACTGTTAACGCTTGCAACTCACACTAGTTCGAAGAGGGGAAACAGCAGAACAATAGCAACAAGAACAAACATTCGCTGTTAACTAGACAAAGTACAACAACAATTGCTATTGCCTAGGTCAGAGTTGTAATTAATTTCTGGTTGCAATGCAATGTAGCCACAACAAACAGAGTAAAGGAGACACTAGAATACCCGCCACACACACACATAGAACATTTGCAGCGCCAGCTTGTTGCACTAATACACACATTTAGCTAATGTGAGAATGTCAAGATGCAATTATTTAAAAGGGAGAAGATGCAAGCAGCACAAGCAGCAGCAGCAGCAGAAGAAGTAGGGGGGGAAAACATATAAGAAAGGGTCGGCATGAAGAATATGTGAAAATACTTGGATCTTGCTCTGGAATTCACTTTATAGAGTAAACATGTGTGTATGTATGTGTGTGTGTGTGCTTGATAGATGCTCTATGTGTGTCAATTTAAGCTTTGTTAAGACTTTGTAAAGCGTGAAGCTGAATACAAAAATCTTAGAAAATAAAATTTAAAAATTAAATTTTCAATTATTAAAAAATTTGAAAAAATATTTAATTTTATTTAACAGTTTCTACTACGTTTTTTTACTACTATTTCTATTTTTTATTGTTTTGTTTACAACTATTTCTACAACTACTGCAATCAATATTTTTGCTACTATTTTTACTATTCTTTTTACAGCTTCTACTACATAATTTTCATAATATTATTTCTACTACTATATTTCTACTACTATTTCTATCTACTTTTTCTACTACTATTTTCTACTACTATTTCTACTACTATTTCTATCTACTACTACTTCTACTACTATTTCTACTAACTATTTCTACTACTATTTCTACTACTATTTCTACTACTATTTCTACTACTATTTCTACTAATATTATTCCTACTACTATTTCTACTACTATTTCTACTACTATTTCTACTACTATTTCTACTACTATTTCTACTACTATTTCTATTATTTTTCTACTACTATTTCTACTACTATTTCTACTACTATTTCTGACTACTATTTCTACTACTATTTCTAATACTATTTCTACTACTATTTCTACTACTATTTCTACTACTACTATTTCTACTACTATTTCTACTACTATTTCTACTACTAATTCTACTACTATTTCTACTACTATTTCTACTACTATTTCTACTAATATTATTTCTACTAATATTATTTCTACTACTATTTCTACTACTATTTCTACTAATATTATTTCTACTACTATTTCTACTACTATTTCTACTACTATTATTTCTACTACTATTTCTACTACTATTTCTACTACTATTTCTACTAATATTTCTACTACTATTTCTACTACTATTTCTACTACTATTTCTACTAATATTATTTCTACTACTATTTCTGATACTATTTCTACTACTATTTCTACTACTATTTCTACTACTATTTCTACTACTATTTCTACTACTATTTCTACAATATTTTCTAAAATTTCAAATTATTTCAAACATTTTTTCAAATTGATAAAAAAAAAGCATAAAAATCGCTGATAAAATTTGAAAATTCATAAAAAAAAAGAAAATAATACAAAATACTGGAAAAAACTCTTTTCATAACCTAAGGATACGCTTATCAGTTATTAGGTGATAACACAGCAGCATAGCAGCGCAGCAGGACACGCGCCTAACATCAATCAGAGAATCTTTTTTTTTTAGATATTTTTAGCAAAGAAAAGTTTTGCTTTTTATCAACATTGATAAATGCTACAAAATAGTCGAACTACCTGCCGCATACTCGCACTCTCTCTATCTCTTTCTCTCACATATACTCACTTGTTATTGCTATCTCAGTTGCACACATTGAGTGTTATGCTCATTGCATTGTTATGAGAGGCGGCACACGCCCATAAAACAATTTGCTAGTCGCATAAAAAGGCAAAGACAACAAATATAACACTTAATTGTATTAACAGTCACAAAAGAAGGCAGCAGGCAGCAGGCAGCAGGCAGCAGAGGCACATACATAGGTCAAGCAGTATAAGGGGCAGTGGCAGTGGCAGTGGCATGAAGTATGTTTGTCTTTGGCAGTGACTGTAACTGTGGCCAGTCGGGCGAGTAAACAAATAGCTGAAGACAATGCTAAGCGACAAGGAACAGCAAATCCCTAAAGCAGGATAAGTGAACGAGCAGCAGCAGCAGCAGGAGAAGCAGCAGCAGGAGAAGCAGAGTCATAGAGGCAAAAGAAAATCAGAGTTGGAGTTGGCGACGGAGTTTGATTGATGATTTTATGACATTGTTTACTCAAGTGATGATGAGCAGAGACAACGACTGCGAGTGTGTGCGAGTGTGTGAGAGAGAGAGAGAGAGAAACATGCGTGCTTGTCCTTTATTTTGTGGCTGGTGTGTCGAGTGTGACTGAGATTTTTGTGGCAAAACAGTAAAGTAAAGGACACCACAGACACCACAGACACTACAGACGTTTGCGGCTATTTCAATAATTTCATTTTGTTGCCTGCGTCTTTCTATTTTTTTTTTATGACACTCTTTGTGCTTGTTATGCTAGTTCTTCTACTTCTACTTCTACTTCTTCTTCATGTTGTTTTGTTGATTGTTTTCCCTGGAATGCTATCAATCTTTTGCTTATTACGGATAATATTACAATTACTTTTAAGTGAGATAAGCCTGCCAGGCATAAAAGGATAAGTGTTGCTCGCGGTCTCTCTCTCGCCTCTCTCAAGTGACGCATAAGTTATGCGCTTTAACATTACTTTGATCTTTAGCTGCAGCTGTATCTTTAATGCGCTTCAAGTGTAAATAGATACTTGACGCACTTTCAGATACTTTTGCATCTTTTTATGCTGTAAATGCAACGCAAACAGCGATTGATTGACAAATTGACAACGCATAGCAAAAGCAGTTTTGCTCTTTGCTGTCAGTCAATACATTGCAAAGTGCGCGCTTGCTCTCTCTACACTCTCTCTCTCTCTCTTGCTCTCTTTGTGCCTGACGCAGACACTCACTTCCTGGCTGCCATCCTGCCAGCCTGGCAACCTGTTTCAATTTAGTCATAAACTATTAACGTTACCCGCAAAAAAAAAAAATACGAAAAGAAATGAAACGCCAAAGCGCCAAAGTCAGGAAGCCAGCTGTTCCCTGACCATACTAGTTCTCTGTCTCTCTCTCTCTTTCACATGCTCTTCTCTCTCTCTTGCTCGCTCACTTTTGCTGGCCTTGTGTCCTTTGTGTCTGCTGTTTGATGATAAATTAGACCTGGCCAATGCACGCTACAACAACAACAGTAACAGCAACAAAAACTGTATAAACACACACACACTCACTCTATCTTTCTCTCTCTCACACACACACACACACACAAAGTGTTCAGGTAGCATTTGCGGCTCTTTACCGGCATTTAGCTTGGCTCGTTTTTTATTGCTTTATTATGAGCTCGAGCGGGTTCTATGGCTATGCCCATAGCTGTGACTTGCCTCGTTGTTTATGCTGGCCCTCAAAAAAAAAAAAAAAAAACAAGAAATGTAAGGCAAATGGGCTTGGTCAAAGGACCAGAAACTCTTAATGTTCCCTGCTGCTGCTACTGCTGCTGCTGCTGCTTTTGCTGTTACCTCACGCTCCTCCTACCTCTACGCCCTTATTCTGTCATCTCTGCTGCTGCTGCTGCTTCTCTTCATCAACATCGCATCAGTTTTTTTTTTCCCATTTTTGTTTTTTTGTTAACTGCTTTGAAGCATCTGGCGACAGTTGTTAAGAGATTAATTTTAGTTAATATCGACGCTAGTTAAAGCACTTCAATTTTATGTTATTAATTATAGAAACATTCAAATTAATTTGCTATAATTAACTTTCATTTTTTGCATATTTTACAACAAATTTGATATGCATATTTAAATATGCAAAAATATTAATATAATTTATTTTTATATTTATTATAATAGATTTTAATTTTTTCAATAAATTAAAAAATATTTGTAAATTTAAAATATATATTTTTTTTACATTTTTTATATATTTTCTTACTGCTTAACTGATTTTTTTAATCCCAAGAATTACAAAATTATTTTAATAAATTATAACAAAATAATAAAAAAAATTTTATTAAATTTTACAATATTACAAAAATATTTTTATGTTTGTTATAATAGAATTTAATTTCTTCAATAAACTAAAAAATATTTGTAAATTTAATATATATTTTTTTTTAATTTTTTATATATTTTTCTGCTGCTTAAACTGAATTTTTAATCCCAAGATTAAAATTATTTTAATAAATTCTGACAAAATAATAAAAAAAATTTAATTAATTTTTACAATATTACAAAAATTTTTTATATTTGTTATAATAAAATTTAATTTTTTCAGTAAAATACAAAATATTTGTAAATTTAAAATGTATATATTTTTTTAATTTTTAATATATTTTTCAAGTACTTAAACTGATTTTTAAATGTTTATATATATTTTTTTTAATCCCAAGAATTACAAAATTATTTTAATAAATTATGACAAAATAATAAAAAATTTTAAATTAATTTTTACAATACTACAAAAATATTTTTATATTTGTTATATTAAAATTTAATTTTTTCCAATAAACTAAAAAATATTTGTAAATTTAAAATATATTTTTTTTAAACATTTTTTATATATTTTTCTACTGCTTAAACTGATTTTTAAATGTTTATATATAAATTTTTTTTAATCCCAAGAATTACAAAATTATTTTAATAAATTCTGACAAAATAATAAAAAAAAATGTTTAATTAATTTTTACAATACTACAAAAATATTTTTATATTTGTTATAATAAAATTTCATTTTTTCCAATAAAATAAAAAAATATTTGTAAGTATTTGTGTTTTTAAACATTTTTTATATATTTTTTAACTGCTTAAACTGATTTTTAAATGTTTATATATATTTTTTTAATCCCAATAATTACAAAATTATTTTAATAAATTCTAACAAAATAAAAAAAAAAACAATTTAATTAATTTTTACAATTTTAGAAAAATATTTAAATATGAAAAAATATAGGAAAATAATACATTTATTTTTATTTCATTAAAATATTATTTTTACCATTAAAATAAAAAGAAAATTAATTTTAAATAATTTTTTTATATTATTTTCTATTGCTTTAAACTATTCTTAAATTTTTATATATTAATTTTTTTTTATATACATTTTTCTATTTTTTTTCTATATTTATTTTTTGTCCAAGAAATTAAAAAAAAAGTTTTAATAAATGTTAAGAAAATTACAAAATAATTAAATACAATTTATAGAAATTTACTAAATTATTTTAAATTTTTTTTCCAATTTTTCAAATCAATTCTTAAATTATTCCTTAAATTTATTTAAATATTCTTATAAATTTTTAATATATTCCTTAGTTTTTAAGTCATATTTTAATTTACAAATATTTCAACATTTTTCTCTGTTTCTCCATTTTTTTTTTCTGCTTCTGTTTTGTCGCCTTCCTTTGATGCTAATTCAGAATTTAGCTTATGATAAGCTTCTGGGAAACTGAGCTGAGTTAAACCTAAATGCACTTTGTCGGCGTGCAAAAAGTTTTTTTTTTTTTGAGCTTGCATATATCGCGGTTCTGCATGAATGATACGAATATGCCACAAGTTGCAACTGCCAACACAAGTTGCTAGTTCTGCAATTTCCCATAAAAAGGGGCGTGACCAAATCAATTTGCACGCTTTGACGAACCCTTTGGCCAAGCATCAGATATTTCTTGCAGTTCAGGAAGTGAGCTCGCTGCATGAATGTGCGTGTGCGAATTAGTGTGAATGTGTGTGAGTGTGCGTGCGTGTGCGTGTATGTGTGTGAATGCAAGTGTGACTTTGAGTAATTCAAAGCCAGCGAAGCATTTGTGTCACAGTCGTCATAGTCTAAGCTGATGACAGACTGCATGCCAAGCAAGGGCGGAAGGTCAATTTTTGGTTAGTGGGTGGGGACGCAGGCGGGGGCGGGGTGCGTTGCTTTTGCTGTAGCGCAAATTAGTGGCAAATTAAGCCATCAATTGCTTGCAGCTGCCAATAGATATATGTATGTATATATTTTGGGTTACTGTACAACTTCCTCTCCCACTCTCTCTCTTTCACTCTCTCTCCCCCCCAACGTCTCATTCTCTGCTAAACAAGAACAAAACTTCAACCTCAACCACATTTGATCGACGTGCACTCAACACTTTCGCCCAGCTGACAGTTACACTAATAACGACCAGCAGAGCTTGTCTGTAGCTATGTTTTCTCCTCTCCCTCCCCCACTGCCCAACCCCCAGTCTTTACCTATGCCTCAATGCTAGCAGCTCCCTCGTTTGGCATGTGCCAACAAACCTAAACAAACAGAAGGTCGACCAAGTGAGTTCGAGTCCTGCTGGAGTATCCTTTGCAAAGAGAGAGAGAGAGTGAGAGCGAGACAGAGACAGATAGAAAGAGAGAGTGAGCATACGCTTATCAGTTTTCAATCACATTTGAAACACATTGGTATTTGTGTGTGCCCATAAATCAACAGGAACTGTAATCCGCAGGCAGGCTCATGTTCAGCTACAAGCACACATACGCATAGAGACACGCACAGCCCAATATATACACACACACACACACATACACACACACCTAGAGTCAAAGAGAGAAAAAGCAAAAGCACCTTCAAATAGATAAACATTGACAGCTTGACATATGTAGAAGAACAATGTAGAAAACAAGGCAGCAAAACTGTCAGCACAGCCGCAGCCAAAGGCAACAAAGGTTATACAGTCAAGGGCAACGGCAACGGCAAGGGTAGACGCATCGCATAGACGAATAAAATAAAAGCAAAACGTGTTTTAATTTTTATTATTTTTGCGGTTTTTGCCACTTTGAGTGATAAGCGTAGCGTAGCGTAGCGCAGCAACGTCTGCGACTAAAAGCTGCGTACTAGGCGCAGTCATCGATGACTATGACTAAAACAAATGGCATTGTCAGCATTATTTCGCTAGCGACTGCTGCTGTCTCTCACTCTCAGTGCAAAATGGAATTGCGAGTCCTTGCACGTTTCTGTCAAGCGCATTTAAACAATTAGACTTCAAGGTCTCAATGGGCAATAAATATAACAAGTTGCGATAGCTGCCAGCAATGCTCATTTTTATATCGTAAACGAGATAGACAGAGAGAGCAAGAGAAAGAGAGAGTGAGTGATAGCGGGGGAAATGCCAAAGATAGCATGAGAAAATTTTTAAAAATTGATTGAGAATTTTGAGTACTAGCAACAATTGAAAAATTCAATGAAAATTTACTAAAAAAAAATTTCGCAATATTTTATTTTTTTTCTTCGATTTTGAGCACTCAAATTTTTTTTTTTTTAAATATCCAAAAATATTTATTTATATATTATTTAATATTCTATATTTATATATATTTTTTTTAATTTTATTATTTTAATTTTTCAATTTTTTTTTTACTATGAACTTTTTAAAAATTTAATAATATTTCTTTTGTTTTTTTTTTTTCAATTTTAATCATTTAAAAATTATTTGAAAAATATTTTATAAATTTCTTCATTCATTTATTAACTGCTCTAAATATTAAATATATTTTTCTGCATTTTTTTCTATCAATAATTTTAAAGAAATTCTCAATGAATTTATTTTTCTATAATTTTTTTTTTAGTATTAACTATTAAAACTTTTATTAAGATTTCTTTGGTTATTTTAATTTATGACATTTAAAAAATATTTTAAGAATTAAAAATTATTTGATAAATATTTTAAAAATTTCTTTACTAATTTATTAACTGCTCTAAATATTAAATATATTTTTCTCTATTTTTTTTCTATCAATAATTTTATAGAAATTATCAATGAATTTTTTTTTCTTATAATTTTTTTTTTTTAGTATTAACTATTAAAACTTTTATTAAAATTTCTTTGGTTAATTTCATTTTTGACATTAAAAAAATATTTGAAAAATATTTTAAGAATTTTTACAATTATTTATTAATTGCCTTAAATATCAAAAATATTTTTTCTATATTTTTTTTTCTCTCAATAATTTCAGCATTATAAATTTATTATATTATTTCTTATAATTTCTTTAGTTTTATCACTTAAAAAATAATTGCAAAAATAGCTAAAAATCATTGCAAGCCTTCGTTAGATGTTTTATTTGTTACTTAAATTTTTCTATATTTTATTCTTTTTATCTTGTCAAATTTCTAGTTCCAGGAATAAGCAAAACCTTTGATGGAAATGATTTTCAATTGAATTTCTAAAGATGCAACAACAAAGATAATAAAAAAAAGTCAAATATCTATAAAGATTTGAATTTTCAGAATTAATATTTGTGAATTCTGTGCTTATCGTACGTTTAGCTACGTTTAGCATTTAGCGTTTTGGCATTTGGTAATTTGTTTACCAGATTTTCTCAACCTGTTGACATAGTATCTCATTAAGTCAACTGTAGTTATAGCAACGATATCTGGTCGTGCGTAAATAATTAATGCGAATGCTAAATATCTAAATTTATATATACAGATATGTATATATATATACAGTTATCCAGATTTAGCCTAAAAGGTTTCCCCTCTGGCATACAAAAGGAGTTTTGCAACAGAAACCTTAAAAAACAGCGAAGGCAATTGTTGTTGTTGAGGCAACGCGTCGCAGCATCAGAAATTAAGTGGAAATGAAGTACGCACTTGAATTTCAATTGAAATGCCAAGCATACTTCCCAATCTACATCCCAGCCTACCCTTGAATGCTGCTGGCCAATGTACTCCTTTAGCCTTTAGCCAGCCAAAAAAAAAATAGCTATAAATAAAAATAAATTGTTTTTGTTTTATTTTGGCGGCTCATTGCGGTTAGAAGTTTGAGTTGTTCAGGTAGGCCAATTCCCAGCGGGGTAGAAAACAGTTCGCTGGGAGCAGAGAGCAGTGGGGGCAAGACCAAAGGCTGCTGCAGAAGCCACAAAAAGGGTTTTGAGTTGCAAAAGAAGGCAGCAAAAAAAAAAAAAGAAAATGACGAAAGAAGCAGCAAAAAAAAAAAAAAACGAAATGCTTGACTAATGATTATTTAACTGAATTACCATTAAGTGCTGTGTCGCTGTACACAATGAGCAAGAGAGAGAAAACAAAAAAAAAAAAAAAACCGCCCTGTGGGCATTTTGCCCTTTGAGCTTTTTGCCCGCAGCTCATAATTGTTACGTAGCATAATTGTTGCCTTTCATTTGCCATTGTTGCGCTACATGTTCTTATTATTGTTGTTGTTGTTGTTGTGCTGCTTATTAATATTAATAAAGTTGATTAAAAGGCTTATGCAAAACTAAGTACACACTTATACACACACACACACACACACATACAATCACACTCGTTGACATTCATCTGTCTCTCTACATTTATGTGTGTGTGTGTGTTTTGCGTGTTATGCTTAAGTGTTTGCCTCAAGTGGCAAATGCGAATATTTTCTGTTGAATTTTACCAAAGTATTTGTGTTGCTAACAATTTTATTTGAGCATTTTCAGATTATTATGGATTATTCTATTATTGTTTATTAAGCTTCTTATGGCATTTAATGTGCTCTCTAAGTGCCAAAGCAAATAAAGAAATCAAAACCAAAGGCAGAGAACAGCAATTGAAGACGAAGATGCGAGAGAGAAACAGCTAGAAAAGTGCCATAAATAAATATGTGTTGAATATTTGCATATGCATAAACATTGCGAATAAATTACAAAATAATTCTAATAATGAAAAATTAAATAAAAAAATAAAAAAAAATAAAATAGAAATAAAATTTATTTAAAAGAATATTAAAAATTTTTAATAAACTAAATATAAATATTTAAAATACAAATTCAACATATTAGAAAAAGAATAATAATAGAAAATTATATTAAAAAAAAATAAAACTTATATAAATATTGAAAATAATAATAAAATATATGAGAATAATAATGATAAATCAAATAATAAAATATAAAAATTAGTAAAATAAAAAATATATATAAAATACAAAATTAAAAATAAAATATATATAAAATACAAAATTAAAAATAAAATATATCTAAAATGTAATATAAAATAGAAAATTATATTAAAAAATTTTTAACAAATAAAAATATTTAAAATAATAATAAAATATATGAGAATAATAATGATAAATCATAATAAAAATTAGTAAAATAAAATAAAAAAATATATATAAAATACAAAATTAAAAAAAAAATATCTAAAATGAAATATAAAATAGAAAATTATATTAAAAAAAATTAAACATATAAAAATATTTATAATAATAATAAA
This sequence comes from Zaprionus obscuricornis, assembly GCA_037044475.1. Taxonomy (NCBI): domain Eukaryota; kingdom Metazoa; phylum Arthropoda; class Insecta; order Diptera; family Drosophilidae; genus Zaprionus; species Zaprionus obscuricornis. Next base: position 15,951 of record JBAMBR010003373.1, on the reverse strand, counting down.
ATATATGATAATAAGAATGATAATAAAATACAAAAATTAGTAAAATAAAAAATATTTATAAAATACAAAATTAAAAACAAAAAAATATATCTAAAATGAAATATAAAATATAAAATTATATTAAAAAATCTTAAACATATAAAAATATTTAAAATAATAATAAAATATATGAGAATAATAATGATAAATCATAATAAAATACAAAAATATATATAATATAAAATAGAAAATTTAAAAATAAAATATCTAAACTTAAAAAATAAAAATGTATAAAATTTCAAAATAAAAATAAACAAAATAATAATAAAATAATTGCACAGACGCTTGAATAATAATCACGTAGAAAAACAGCATGGAGACTGCACATTTTCAACGCTTACAATTGATGCCAAATTTTTTTGACTGTGAAAAACGCTAAGAAAGGCAGCTGAAAATAATTATTTTATATAAATTGCAAATAAAGAAAATTAATAAAAAAATAAAATTGTTATTAAATTATTAATAATAAAAATTAATAATAAATAGAAAATAATAATAATAAATATTATTAAATAATTTATATATAATAATTAAAAATACATCGATTGCATGAGCATCACATAGAAAATCATCACAAAAATTCTCACTTCTGCCTTTCGCTTACAATAGAAGCTTAGCTTTAAGCCAATGAGAATTGCAGAGAGAGGCATTGCTTGTGATACTTATTGTATATAGATACATTGATTGCAAAATAAAGAAATGAAAATGAAATTCTCCTGAATCATATTTGTATCCGTAATACATAATATTCCCCAATTGATACATATATATATCAGAAGTACAATTCATTTAAGCTTTACAGAGCAATTTTCAGACAAGTCATGCAGAGCAAAACCAATGCCAAACAAACGAGCTCTGCTCTGTTCTGTTCTGTTCTGTTCTGTTCTGTTCTGTTTTGTTCTGCTCATAATGATTGTGAATTGCATTATATTCTTGTATTACATTGGCATTGTATGAAAGTAACAAACACTTTTGCTTTTCTCCCTCAAGGACACACGTGTGACTTGACCACAAATAGACACGCCCACACCAGACCAAATACAGCACAAGCATACAACCAGCACATAGACACGCGACAACAACAACAACAAGGAGAAACAAGGCAATGACTCAGCGTTCATGTGCATGTCCGTCTGGTACTGCTGCTGCTGCTGCTGCTGTTGGCTCTGCGTTAGTGAGTTGAACAAACGAAAAACACGCTGAGCATAAACTATAACAAGGAATTCAAACTATGAGTACTTAAAACATGCATTCAAAATTTGAAGTTTATGGTCAATGGCAAACAGAAATAGAAACCAGAAAGAGAGAGAGAGAAAAAGCATAATAATAATACCAGAACCTCGCATACAAAAAAAATGTAACGCTGCGCTGCGGGTTCTCGTCTCGCAATATTATTATTATTATTATTATTATTGTTTTTGCTGGGGTCACGCGTTCGTCATGCAATTCGCATTAACATGAGGTGAACGACGACGAGGGCGGCTGCAAATGTTTGTTGAGAGACCAATCCCTAAAGCGAAAGTGAACTTATATTTAAAAAAAAAAAAAAAGCAAATACTGGAAAATAAAAAAAGTCAGAGAAAAGGCAAAGTAACTGCAGCTGAGTATGTGACGGGGGCGGGAGCGGGAGCAGAGGCAGGGAGTGCAGGTCGACAGAGTTCAGTCAACATATGACGTGCCGACAGTATAAAAAATAGTAATTGTAAATGAGGAAGAGTGTAGAGAAAGAGAGAGGAAGAGAGCGAGAAGGATCTGCTAAAGAACAGACTTAATTAATTTGAACACGCAAAAAAGCTGCAAATGTCAGTTATGAGTACCCCATAAATACTCATAATGATTCATGACTATGAAATGCAACGAGTATTTAATTTTATATTTTTTTTTTTTTTTGTTTTTCGACTTTGACTTTGAGGAAGTTTACAAGTTGCTATATAAACAACAACAAAAAAACTAAGGGTTGTTATCCTGCTACACACTCTTCTTCTTCTTCTTCTTTATCTGCTGCTGCGGCTATGAAAATGAAATCTTTTGTTGTCACATTTGGCACGCGTCTTATGGATACGCATCATCAGGTGCAAACGTTTCCCTTTTCGCTGTCTGCGGCTATGTCTGACTGTCTGCATATGCGGCGTCGGGATATTCCTAGTGCATCTGCTGCTGCTGCTGCTGTTGTTATTGTTATTCTTGATTGCTTTTATTGTTATTGTTTTTGTTGTTTTTGTTGTCGACACGTTTAAACACGAACGCCTTCGACTCAGCGACTTAGCACAGACCAAAAAAAAAAAATAAATAATAATAAAAATTGAAGATGCCGACAGAGCAACGCGAAGCTCAGCAGGTAGACAGAGTCAAACTCTTGAGCTCAGCAACTGAGACGCTGAGTAACTGTGAGCAACTGAGAAACTGAGAAACTGAGACGCTGAGAAATGGAAGCTACGTTCAATGCTGCTGTCTGCAGACAAGCTGCTTTGCATGCTACACAACCGGTTGCAATGTTGATATTTTTTTTTTCTTATTTCCTTTTAGTTTTTGTTGTTTCTGTTGTTTTTTTTTTGAAGCATTTTCTTCTTTTATAGTGTTTAAATTGATTGGAGGATTTAATTTCAGTGGCAGCTGCTGTTGACCAGCTATGAGCTAAAGAGTAAAACACCTTTGTGTCTCATGTCTCATGTCTCACGTCTCCGTCTCGCTTGTCGTTTGCTGCTTGCCGCTTGCCTTTTGTCAGCCGGCAAACTAACTAAGTTAAATTGCGTTTTTTATGAACTCACATTAATTTTTTTTTTGCTGTTTTTTTTTTGCTGTTTTTTTATATTTTTGTCTCTGTCCTTACGCATTTTGCACATGTTGTGTTATTTAATCAGCTTTCATTTGACACTCATATTGGGGTAGTATGTCATATAGAATATTCTGCAAAGAAAGCAAAAGTTGTTGCACATAAGAAAAAATAAGAAGAAAATATATTAAAAAATTGATGTAATATTTTTCAGTTATTGCAAAATTATTTTAAATATTTTGAAATATTTATAAATATTTTATTATTTATTTTTAATGATTTTCATATTTTTTACAAATAATTTCACAATTTTTCAGGCATTGCAAATATTTAAAATTTCTATACAAGATTTTTATATAAAATAAATATTTAAAATTTTTATACAAAATTTTTATATAAAATAAATATATAAAATTTTTATATAAATTAAATTTATAAAATTTTTGTAAATTTTAATAATTTATTTTTATTATTTACATTTAATTAATTATTTTTTAGACATTGCTTAAAAATATCAAAAAAAAAAAATTCTTAAACACAAACATTTAATTATTTAATTTTTTATTGCACCTTTAATTATTTATTAATTTTAAAAATATTAAAAAAAAAATGCAGCAAACTCATTTTCAATGCAAATGCAAATCTTAGCAATGTAAACAATGCCTCATTATTTAATCAATTGCTTATGCAATATAAAAGCAACAATAACAACAACAACAATGAAAGAATGAGAATATGTACATATAATGAAAAATTGTGTAAATTAGCTCAGTGGATATTGTGAATACAATTGATGCATGGCAAATGTTGGTAAATTAATTGTATTTTATGATTTATATTCATAACACTCATACTCGAAAGTTAACATATATACATATTATCATATAATATACTCACATTTTATTGTATATAACGTTATCACATTACAGATTGATATATACTATAAATATATTTATATATGTATATATATTCATTATAATTCGTTAAGCCATATAATATTTACATTTTTACAATAACAATTTTTATGCAATGTTTATTTTTGTCTGTTTGCATGCTATGACAAAAAAAAAAAAAATAAAAATGAAAAATAGAAAGAGAAGAAGATAAAGAAATAATATTAATATTAATCCACAAACTAATTATGTGATTTAATGTTACAATTTCAAATTAATTGTAAACATATAATACACATTGCCTTTGCTTTTGATACTCTAACGCTGAGAATTAATGACAATGACATTTTGATGCATTGCGTAAGCTGAGAAATTTATTAAAATAAAAAGCAGACAATAAAAATATATACGAAAAAAATGTAAAATTATATGAAAATTATTTTAAAAAAATGTAAAAAAATTAAAAAATAAATTTATAATATTAAAAAAAATTTAATTAAATTTTCAATGCATTACTTCAAATTTCTAGCATATAAAAATATTTTTATTAATGATAATGACATTTTCATGCATTATGTAAGCTGAGAAATTTTTTTAAAGAAGCAACAGAAATTTATTAAAAATATTTAAAAATATAAACATTTAACAAAAAAAAAATATTGAAAAAATTACAAAGTAAATTTATAAAATTAAAAAAAAAATAAATAAATAAAAAATATTTATAGAATCTGTCGATGATGATGATGACTTGTTGTTGCACTGTGTAAGATGAGAAATAAGAATTTTATTAAAAAAAAAAAAAAATTATTATACATTATATATTTATGATAAATATTTAAAATTAAATTAAATTAAATTAAATATTTAAAATCAATAATATGAAACAAATTATGAAATAAATTTATTAAAATATAAGAAATTTCAATTCTTTTTTTTTTTGCATTACATCAAATTTGAAGCATGTAAAAATATTTATAGACGCTGATGAAAACTATTATTTAAAATTATATTAAAAAAAATAATATATATATATATATAAAAAATATAAAAAAATTATAAAATAAATGTAGAAAAATATAAGAAATTTCAATTCAATTTTTTTGTTGCATTACATCAATTTTGAAGCATGTAAAAATATTTATAGACTCTGTTGAAAACTATTTGCAAAACAAATAAATTTGCAAAATTCGTTGCTCATATTAATTAATTTAGCAGCTCATCCCTAGGGCTGCGGCCCTATGCCAAGGGCGTAAAAACTTAAAACATTAACGAGCCATTAACAAGTTTGGCCAATAAATTCGTATTATGGCCAATTAAAAGCGAATAAAAATAAAAATAAAAATAACAACAACAAAAAGACATGCGCAAAAACCAAAGAAAAAAAAATTTTCATACATAAATAAATTCTATATAGAAAGAGAGAACGAGGGAGAGAAGAGGAGGGACAGTAAGTAGGAACAAAAAAAAAAAGAAGAAAAATTAAAGAAATGAGCACAAATGGCCAACAAATTTCGATTAGGCAAGCGGCAAGCAGCAAGCGAGAAAATTTGTGTTTGTCATGCGGCCAGACGTAACACTGAATCGCCAGCAATGCCCCGCCCAGCATGCCGCTCGTTCCCCTTTTATTTTTTTTGGTGGGTGGACGAGGGGGTATTGGCTGTGCACAAGTTGGAAAACGGGCCCCAACACTCATCAAGTTCACTTACACATTTGCGCCACACAAAATGTTAGCCGCTGCCGTTGCAGCACGTTGCATTGATTTATTGTGGCTGAATTAGAAGTCAGCAGATAACGAGGCACGAGCACTGTGGCAGAGACTAACAGAGTGGCACAGTGGCAACCGGAGATGCTGCCCACAGAGACAGACAATCTGAGTGTGAGCGAGACAGACAGAGACAGAGAAAGAGCACAAGCGATGCTAGCATTCATTGTTCTAGGCGGCACAGTGGCACGGTCTCGGTTTGGGGGGCAACTTAATACGCACGCGTAATCGTATATTTATTTAAATTTATTGCCGCCAGCTACCGTGCTCGACCAATAGTCCAAGGGATCCAAAGAATGTTACAAAGCGAACACTCAACGGCAGGGAGGGGGGGGGAGGGAATGTAGTAGAAAGTCAGAAATGTGAATTGCAGGCAAAAGGCACAAGAGGGGGAAAGTTGAGAGGATGTGAGCAGGGCGGCGGGGGATGTCAAGCTTTTGTTGTAACTGGGGAATTGGGCGGAAGAGTTTTTTGTTTTTTTGCCAAGTGGCCAAAGTGCGAGTACTACGCTCTACGCTCTACACTCTACACTCTACGCTCTACACTCTACACACTTCAGTCTACGCTTGAGTTTAGTCTACATGCTGTACGATGGTCTTCTAAGTGAATTTCAGCTCTCCTACGTCTACGTGCAGCATAAGAAATATTCAATTAATCACACTTTATGGTTTAGTTCAACATTTGTTGCAATTTTTCTTGCTTTGCTCTTGACGCTTTATTACAATTGTTGCTTCAATTGTTGTTGTTGTTGCTATTGTTGTTGCTCTTGTTGCTGTTGCTATTGTTGCTTGTTCTTTGCCATGTTTCCAACTTGTAAGCAATTAAATTTCTCATTGTGTATGGAAGTGTGTGTGGAAGTGTGTGTGGAAGTGTGTGTGTGTGTGTATGTTAGAGAGAGAAAGAGAGAGCACATTGAATACGTTGTTGTGCATGACTTTCAGCTTTGCTTAATTAATTGCACTCAGTGCGAACGAAGCTTTCGAGTGCTGTCCAGTCACTGTCCACTGCGTATTTATTCTCTTCTTTATTCCACAAGCTTTCCCTACACCTCCCCCTACCCCACATTTTTGCAGTTGAGTTACAGTTTTAAGGGCATTAAGTACTTTTCTGAAATTTTCCACTAATGTGATTCTATATTTGAAATTGCAAGGAGTCAGAGCGCGGCAGAGTAGTGATGAGCATGCCATTCGATTTGATGCTCTAATTCTGTCAAAAAAAAAAATAACAAAAATTGAAAGTGGAATCAAAAAACTTGCAAGCAGCAGCTAATCAATTATGTTAAATATTTAATAAACATAATTGCTAAATTTTAAATGTTAAATATTTTCTCAAGCATTTTTATAGCAAGTGTATAAAAATTTATTTTTTTTACCAAGAGAATAATGTTAACTTGATGAAGATATTTTCTAACTAGCTTGTTAAAACAAAAAAAAATATTTATGAAAAATATTTAAAATTATTTGAACATTTTTTGTTTTTAAATATATATAAAAAAAAAATATAAAAAAATTACAAAATAAATTTATTACATTAAAAAAATTCAATTAAATTTTCAATGCATAACGTCAAATTTCTAGCAAATAAATATTTATATTAATGACATTTTGATGCATTGCGTAAGCTGAGAAATTTATTAAAAGATGCAAAATTTATAAAAAATATTTAAAATTATATTTACTGAAAAAATTAAAAATAAATTTATAAAATTAAAAAGGAAAAAAATAAAAAAATTTTATAGAATCTGTCGATGATGATGATGACTCTTTGTTGCATTGTGTAAGATGAGAATTAAGAAATTCATTAAAATAAAAAAAAAAACATTATTATGAATTATATATTTATGATAAATATTTAAAATTATATAAATATATTTTTAAAATTTAGACAGCTCATATTTAATGTTGTTTTTTACTTGTCTGCTAAATTTAATAGAAATCGGTACACAATATAATATAGCTGCCATATAGCTGAAATAATCGATAGAAAATTGAATTTTTGTATAAACAACTTTTTTTTATCTTTTAGTGAAGTCTAAAATATTTCTGTAAAATTTAAAACAAATCGAACTACTAAATTATATAGCTGCCATAGGAAAAAACGTTTAAAAATTGAATTTTTATCTAAAAAAAAAACAACTCTAAAAAAAAAGAGCATAAAATCTACGGCACGTGCAAGGCAACATTGTAACACTTGAATATGATTTATAATTTATTTTAACATAATATTTAATTTGTAGCTAATTTTAATTTTAATGCAGCATTATAATTAATTCTTAGTTATTTGATAATTTAAAAATTGATTTAAACCATTTAACTTAATCGCAGGCCAACTGATTATGTATGTTAATTAATCTGCTAACATATCAATTTTAATAAATATTTAAATAAATAATCAGTTATTGTTATCACGTTGCCACATTATTATTTCTCTCTCTCTCTCTCTCTCATACTCTGCGTTTTTCGTTGTTGACATTTTATAAGTATTATTATGCATTAATATTAATTAATATTTGTTACATTTTAATAATTAATACAATTTTCTTTGCTAAGACTGATTCTCTTTTATTTTTATTTTATTTATTTTTTTTGTTTTTGCCCTTCTACTATGTGATCAATCATTAATCCATAGCAAAAAAAAAATTATTTGTTGCACGCTACGTTTATTGAATTTGAGGCATGAGAAATATCGAATGCAGATTTCATTGAGGAATGAAATGACCTGCATTTTAAATATGCATTGCAATTGCAATTACAAAATCATATTTGCATATGCGAATCCTTTCATTTGTCACTTTCATAAATAAGCGGCAACAATTTTTCATGTAACATTTTATACACACACACAGACAAACAAGCATATATATATATATATATATATGTATATATTTTTATGCCGTTTATACTCTGCAAAATTTCAAGAGACTGTGGATATGTTGTGAGACTGAGAAAGTTTTATAAATTGATGTTAAAGTTGTATACAATTTTTAGTGTTCCTGAGTTTCCTGAGAGTTCGATATTACCTAACTATATTTTCCTATAGTTCCGATAGTTTTAAATATCGTTTAGATTTATAATTTATAATGTAAATATTTGCAGAAATTATTATAAATATTTTTAAGAATTTATTTTAATTTTTCTTTGCAGTATTTGGATATTAAAATCGATAGTTTCGATAGTTCCGATAGTTTTAAAAATCGATTTGTAGAATAACCCATGACATACGGTATTTCAATAAAATCTTCAGTTTTGTAATATTTAAAATAAAATTTGTTCAACTTTTCAATTTTTCGTAGTTTTGTTTATCTTTCATTAGACTTTATTTCGATATTATCGATACTAAAAATCGATTAATATAATAACTTATCAAATTGCACACTTTAAAAATTTCTATAAATTTTATACATTATTTTTTTTAGCATTTCCAGTAGAACAATTTATTTGTAAATAAAAATTAAGCTGCAGCTTAGCTTAATCCTTTACAGGATATTTTAATAGCCTTAGCCTTACGCTGCACTCTTTGAGTTTCTTTTATTCATTTTGTATTTTTATATATATATAATTTTTTTATAGTATATATTGACTTATTTGCAATTACATTGAAATTGCGCTGGCGCATAATTTAAAATAATTGAAGGCTGCTGCGATGAGTTGAGTTGAGTTGAGTTTGGCCATACGGATGCCGCGACAAAGGCTGGCAAAAATTAATCATTATCAGTGCTGATAAGCGCATGAATTATTTCACATTTGGCTCGCATTAAAAGTGCATTAAGTGCATTAATTAATAAAAATGTAATTTCAATGCAGTCGACTTCCTAGCTTCCACCTCCTCCTCACTCTTTCTGCTTTCTTTTCCTTTACTTTGTAAGTTGTAAGTTTTTTTTTTTTTGTTCATTTTATTTATTTGTTTTTCTTTGCGTTTTTTCTTCTCATTTTTTTTTTGCTACATTATTTTCGTATCACATTTCATGCAAATCTAACATTTAGCTAAAATTATGAGTATGGCAAAAAAAAAAGCAGCAGAAAATTGCCAACTCAGGCTGGCCATAAGCGCTAAATAGCCATTTCGTGACTTGCAGCTGAGTCTGCGCGACGATCGCCCCATTACGGGGGCTAATTAGACGCTGGGTTTTGGCGAACAAAGGAGAAAAAAAAAAAAAACTTTTGCACAAAAATAAAATACAAATCGCATTAAATTTGCAAATCATGCAACGCGTCTGCTTTCTCTCTTACTCTCTTCCTCTCTCTCTCTTTCTTCATTTCTTGTCTTACTCTGTCACAATTACATTTTGCTAGAGCAGAGCTAGCGGGGCGTGGCTGCCTTTTTTTTTTTTTTTCTTTCCCTATCCAGCTGGCAAAAATTAGATCAGGAAATTAGCACGTTAGCGTGATTCACGCGACAGTTTTATGAGCTGTTACTTCTTTAGGTAGCACTCCCAGACGTCCAGACGGAGACCAACTTTACCCCTTCCCTTCCTTCACACTGCATATACACTGTCAGGCAATCGGGAAAACACTTTTGTCGGTCAAAGACTATGAAAATTTTATTTTATTTAGCATATGTCGAGGGATGTATGAAGACTTTGCTAATTGTTACTAATATTTCTGCTACTATTGCTACTACTTTTTCGCCTAATACTAGTACTACATCTGCTACTATTATTTGTACTACTATTTCTAGTACTATATACAAACAATATTGCTATTACTAATATTAATATTATTTTGCTATTACTATTTTTACTACTATTAATATTACTATTTCTACTACTATTTCTATTACTATTTCTACTACTATTTCTATTACTATTTATTAATAAAATTTCTATTTCTACTACTATTTATTAATATTTTTGCTATTAATATTTTTAATACTATTTCTACTAATATTTTTACTATTTTTACTACTATTTCTACAACTATTTCTATTACTATTTATACTACTATTTCTACTACTATTTCTACTACTATTCACGAATACTATTGCTATTAATATTTTTACTACTATTTCTACTACTATTTCTACTACTATTTCTACTACTATTTTTACTACTATTTCTACTACTATTTTTACTACTATTCACTAATACTATTGCTATTAATATTTTTACTACTATTTCTACTACTATTTTTACTACTATTTCTACTACTATTTCTTCTACTATTTTTACTACTATTTCTACTACTATTTTTATTACTATTTATTACTGTTCACTAATACTATTGCTATTAATATTTTTTTACTACTATTTCTACTACTATTTTTACTACTATTTTTACTACTATTTCTACTACTATTTTTACTACTATTTTTACTACTATTTCTACTACTATTTTTACTACTATTCAGTAATACTGTTGCACATTAATATTTTTACTACTATTTCTACTACTATTTTTACTACTATTTCTACTACTATTTCTACTACTATTTTTACTACTATTTTTACTACTATTTCTACTATTTCTACTAATATTTTTACTACTATTTTTACTACTATTTCTACTACTATTTCTACTACTATTTTTATTACTATTTCTACTACTGTTTCTACTACTATTTTTACTACTATTTTTACTACTATTTCTAGTACTATTTTTACTACTATTTCTACTACTATTTTTACTACTATTTCTACTACTATTCACTAATACTATTGGTATTAATATTTTTACTACTATTTCTACTACTATTTTTACTACTATTTCTACTACTATTTCTACTACTATTTTTACTACTATTTATCACTATTGATTTTGATATTTCTTCAACTATTCCTAGTTGACTTTTTGCTACCACTTTTTACTAATACTATTACAACTCCTAGTTAAAGTGCTTCTACTACTATTTTTACTACTATTTACAATTTATGATTATTTTCAATTATTTACTATTATTTTTTCTTCTATTGATTCTATTTATATTCATGCTACATACTACTATTTCTATCACTTTATATTCCACTTTCTTTACTACTATTTCAATTATTTTTTATTACTACAACTTACAATTCATCTACTACATTTCTCATTACATTTTCTATTAGTTTTTATTACGTTTTTCCAAATTCTTTTCAACTACTTTTCAACTATTATTTCTACTAATTTTTGTACTACTATTTTTACTAAATTTTCAACATTTTTTTTCTACCCCTGTTTTTTTTACTACTTTTTCTCAATTCCTTTTTTTTGTATCATTACAACTTCTAATAAATATTTTTATTATCACATATCTTATCTTTATATACTTGTCATGCAACCCTCGCAGCACATATGTTCAATACTGCAGGCATAACGCAGTAAAAATTAAATGTATCGAAGTGTTTGTGTACAAGTTATGTTATTACACAATTTATATATACACGCCTATCGTTTACTATACAAAGCCACGCCCCCCAACAACAGCACAAAACATGCCGTCTGTGCGCCGTTCATGTTTATTAAATTTGTGTAAATATTTTACAATTTTTCATATTTGTTCATTTTACTTTTTTATTTATATTATTTTATTTTTTTTTTTAATTTTTTGCATACAAACGATGTACATATATATTTTTTTTTTTTGTTTGCTGATGGATGACTATGAGCATGGGATAAGCCGCTTCAGGCCGACTGGAACCTGTTAGTAGCTGCTGCGTCTGCTACGTCTGTCTGTTGATTGACATTAAACCAATTTCATGCTGCATATTGATATGTTTATTGACAATTTGTGGCAGCCAGTAAGACTGACACTTTGCGCACTTCCTCGTGCTTCGCTTTCGCCTCTTTACTACTGCAATGTGTTGGCGTATCGTTTCTCGGGTGGGCGGGCAAAGTAAATCAAATTATGTAAAAATGACAAAAAAACAAAAAAAAAAAAAAGGCAACGCGAAATGCCAACATTTGCCAGGCTTTTAATTGCGCAACAAACATTTACAATTGTTGCCTGTCTTAACTTACACAGACAGAGAGAGAAAGAATGACAAAAGATATGGCAGAGCAGAAGTTGGTCAGACGACGATGAGGACCGTTGCGTATTGCGACGCATAAATTGCCATGTAAAAGTGCAAAAGTTAAGGCTCATTAATCATAAATGTAAGGCAGAGCCTGCTGCTGCTTCTGCTGCTGCTCTTCGCATATATATGTGTGTATGTGTGAAGAAGCAGAGAAAGTAGTAGAAGAAGAGCAACTTGAGATAGCTATGTATGTATGTATATACATAGCATAGACAACAAAAGGGACAGATGAATGGATGAGCAAGCCAAAAGCAAATTATTTATAAAGTTTGCTGCGGCGTAAAACTGTAAATTGCTTTGCCATTTATAGATATATATGTAGTATATACAGAATCTACGCAAAGATATGCTTAAAGCTTATATATATTTATATTATATCATGAATATATATGTGTGTGTGTGCGATTTCATATGAATATCGAATATTATGCTGCTATACAGCTACAGCTGCTGCCAAGTTAACATTCAATCAACTTTGCCAAATGCCAAATGTTGTCTTGAAATTGTCATAAATATCTTAAAGATACTTTTTTTTTTTTCTTGCAACTTTTGAGTATGTGAATTATTCGACATTAAGCTTTTAAATTTTTTGTTTTTTTTTTTTTAAAGACTTAACGCTGTTAGCTTGCAACTGCTACTCCAACTCCCATTGCATATCATATGCTGCTGCTGTTATTGTTGCTCGTTCTGCTTGTCGCTTGTAGCGTGACACACACATCTAGACATTTCCTCATGGCTTATTTAGCATAATTACAGTCCATTACCTGGTCACGCGCCTCTACCCTCTGACTCTCCTACATACCACCCTCTCTTCTCTCTCTCTCTCACTCACTCTACCTTACGCTTACTCATTGACCACCCTTAGCTTTGCTTTTACTCTGCGCTGCCTGCCATATGTTGTCAACGGTTTCCTTTCTCTCTCTTTTCTTTTGACTGGCGACTTTTTTTTTTGCTTTAGTAGAAAATGTAAATTTAATGAAGCTGCCGCGTAACATTGAAGCAATGAAAAATGTTTAGGCAAAAAAAAAAAATGTATACACATCAAAGGCGGCAGCTGCGGCCAAGAACTTGCAGCAAAAAAAAAGGAAAAAAAAAATTGAAGATTGCTAAAGGCCTAAAGAAGCTGAAATGCTAATCACAGGACCAATAATAAAAACAAAAAAAAAAAAGCAGCCAATGTCTAACTGTGCTTCCCAACAACAACAGCAGCAATAATAATAACAAAAACAACAACAACAAAAAATAGAATTAACCACAACAATGGGAACACAAGTTTTTCTAATTTGTTTAAAGGTTGCTGCGGTCAGTTGGTCAATTTAAAGCAAATTTCCACATGGCTGGCATTGTGTGTTATTATAGCCAACGGCTATTGGCAGCAGCAGGACCACAGCCGCAGCAGCAGGACGTACGCTTGAATTGAGCAACAGAGAGCGAGAGCGAGAGAGAGAGAGAGAGAGAGAAACATTTGACATTGGCTTGGTTTTTAGTCAGTTTAATTAAAATGCAAGTAGGCAATTTATATACACTTCATGTCGCCTGTTAGAAAGAGAAAGACATATGTATATGTGTGTGTATATGTATGTGTGTGTGTGGCCAGCCAGACTGGCTGCTATTAGGCCATGCTTTTTGATTTATGTTTTTACACGCTTAAATGAACTGTGGTTGTTGCTTTTGTTGTTATCCCTGTGTTGGGCTCGGTTTGCTCTGGTTCAGCATCGGCTAGAATTGAAAGAGTTTTGCACATGAATGAGTTAAACTCTAGCAACAGCAGCAGCAGCAGGCAGTAGTAGTAGTAGAAAAAAATAAAAATAAAACAGAAAATAGAGAGAAATAAAAATAAAAAATTGAAAAAAGCGTATTAAAAGGCGGAAAATGTTTTGCCACATGGTCTGACCTGCATTTGCCACTGCACAGAAACAGAAAGAGATAGCAAAAGAGTGAAAGAGAAAGAGTGCATGCAACATCCTTTTCAAGTGCTTCAATTTCAAAATGCATATCTATAGAATATATATATAAATTTTATATCACACTGCATATGTGTAAAGTAAGTAGCTTAACAACTTTTTGGGATCAGCTCATTCATATCGTTAGTGTAAATGCTTGTTGTGAAAGCGAAATTTAACAATTGAAATTAAAACTAAAATAAAGAAAATAAAAAAAAAATAAAGTTATATTTGATGTGTTGAAGGATTTTATACGCTTGCAAAATCAAAAGAAATATTTTGTAAATAATTTTTGAGCGATTATTGCTATATGTTATAGTAGTTCGATTTGCACTAAATTTTATAGATATATAGAAGACAGCACTAACATTGTATACTGCAAGTCTCATGGGAAAAACTTTACTAACAAAAAAATTGTTTATACAAAGACTTTCAAGCTATCGTGCCTCGAGCTGCTCTATGACAATGTGCTGTGAGCTGACTAGTTGCAATTTATATGCAGCTACTGACTATAAGAGCTATGTGTGCTAAAATATATGCAGTTAGCTTTAAAGCTAAACGAACTTATGCAGAAATTTTTTAAAATATTTCTTTATATATATTTTTCTTTTTTAAATATATAATTTTAAATTTACTTTTTGAAAATATAATTTTATAAATTTTTTTTTTATATTTCTTATTTACGATTTTATGAATATATTTTGCATTATATTTTTAAAAAAATTTTTAAAAATATATAATTGTTTTTTATTATATTTTTTTTTTTAATTTTATTATTGTGTTTATTATATTAAATTTCATATAATTTTTAAAAATATTTTTTATCATTTTTTTTTATTTTTTTAAAATATATTTTTTTTAAAATATTTTTTTATATATATGTATATATATTTTTTTTTTAAGTATATAATTTTTAATTTACTTTTTAAAAATATAATTTTATAAAATTTTTTTATATTTCTTATTTACGATTTTATGAATATATTTTGCATAATATTTTTAAAAATTTTTTTAAAAATATATAATTGTTTTTTATTATATATTTTTTTTTAATTTTATAATTATGTATATTATATTATATTTCATATAATTTTTTAAAATATTTTTTATCATTTTTTTTTATATAATTAATTTTATAATATTTTTAAATATTTTTTATTGTTTTTGAAAATATAAAAAAAAAATATTCAAAATATTAATAATAAATAAATAATAATATAAAAATTTTAGCAAAAATAATTTATATTTAAAAATTTTTTTAAACATTTTATTTATAATTTTAACAGACATTTTTTTTGCAATAAAAATGTCGCCAGAAATATAAGAAAAACTCTTGCAAAATTGACTTTGGAAGCTAAGTAAACTATGAAAGACAAAAGTCAAAGCAACAGACTCAATCATACAATCATTCAATCATTTCATCAATTATGCGCTAATAAATATCAAAAATATATTTTTTTTTTTTCTAGCAAATCAAATATGATAAAAAAATTGACAGCCAGAAAATGGAAATAATATATAATAAAATATTTGTTGGCATTTGTCATACT
>JBAMBR010003370.1:0-29621 GCA_037044475.1 Zaprionus obscuricornis | reverse complement strand
AAATTAAATCAGCTTCATGTGCAGTGCACATCATTAGTATGTAAAGAGTCGACTGTGGCAACATTTTCCCCGGTACAAGCTCATACATATACTATGCACATACATACATACATACATACATACAAGTATATGGACATCTTCTTTCATAAGTATGCAACAGTTTCATTATTAATCTTACAAATTGAGTTTGCACCAAAGTGGCTACGGCTTGATTAGTTGCTGCATGCCAAATTTGACAGACTCATAGGTATCTTTGAAATTCTTTTATGACTATAAAGCCAAATACATGCTTCAATTCTTTTTTATGTTTCTATCTTTCTTGCTCTCATTCTCGCTCTGTCAGTTTTTCATTCTCTATTTCCGTTTCTGCGTTCAACAGTTGAAGTATTTGAACGCTGATGCATTTGTCGCTTAAGCTGCTCTTTATGACATTTATTTTTATTGACTGCACAAGGAAAGAACTTGAAAAACAGTGCACAGAATACACAGCAACTTAGAAATGCCTTTTGAAAAATCTCTAAACTGTTTGTGCTCTTTTCTACTACCGACAAGTTGTGAGCTGTATGGTAAGCTGCTTGCAAAAGATTTAAGCTCATTTTTTCTCAGTCGTTTTCTCAATGCATTTCCATTAGTTTGTTCAGGCAAATGTGTGGCACTGTGTAGCTTACTGTGTATAGTCATTATATTATGCGTGTTCGTCTACATATACCGTTCCCTTAACTTCGCTTCAAGCTTGTTCGTAAAAAGTTTAACGCAATTTCAACAGCTTGGAAAATGTATAAATTTTCAAACATTTATATCGTATCTGTGCTTTTAAATCAATATAAATAAATTTTTAGCAAAATTCTATTATAAATTCTATTCATTCAAAAATCAAATAAATAAATTTTCCGATTATCCTATTAAAAAGAAAAATTGAAATTAGTTTTTTCTACATTTAATAATAAAAAAATAATATTTGTTTTTTATAATCTTTGCTCTTTATAAATATTTTTCTTTAGAAGCTAAATGTATTCAAAATAAAAGAAACTATTTTAAAATATTACAAATTTAATAATTTGTGACTTTTAATTTTTTTCTTTAAAATAAATAAACTTTAAAAAAATAATAAAACGTTTTTATTCAACAAATTTTAAATATATAGAGAAATATAATATAATATGAAGAGAACTACATTGATTCCCATAGGTATTTCTCTGTCGTCATATGCTGAGTAATTCTATCTGTTATCATTACGTTATGTAAAGAATGCTTCATTCTACTATCTATTTTCTCCATATGAGAAATGTGCACATTTGTGTCGAAGTAAAATATATATAATTCATTGCCAGTAGACATACGTTGAGAGGGGAGGATACAGAGGGCAAGTAGCATTGCGTATACGACGCTTGTACCGACAAAAGGGACTGTTGTACGGTTATTTATGCAGTTAACGATTGAAACTTGTGTACAGCATGTGTGGCACATATATGTAGGATACATATACACGCACACATACAGCTGAATAAAGGTGTATTGTATAAATTAACTTTTTCTTCGACTTAATTAGAAAATGGTTTGTTATGTAAAAGTCTCGTCGTTGCAATGTGAAAGCGACAATTTTATTATTGTTGACAAACTTGAGGTTCTTGTGGCATACCACAAAATGGCAGCAGTGGTAGAGTTTATTGGTCGCATAGTTTCTGCTACTCTTGCAACTACTGCTGCTGCAAAAATATCTGGTATCTCTACCAATGCAAATGGACTATAAGACAGACGGAATCAGTAGAAAATAGAAACAAGTCTAGTGGGCCTTGTATATCTATTGTTAGTGTTGCTGTTACATTAGCTGTTCTTTGTTATAGTTGTTATTGTTTTTGCATTTTTCTTGTTGTTGTTTTGTTGCTTTTGATGCTGTTGCTGTTACTGTTGTTGTTGTTATTGTTTTTGTTGTTTCGGTTTTAATATCATTTTCGTTCCACTCCAGTTGGCATTTTAATTTAAGTTTCATTTTCAATTTAAGACTTTGACTTGCCACTCGCCTGCCACACAGCAAATGCAACACGCAACGCAAATACCACGCCCTTCCTTTTTGTGGCCTTGCAACGCTTTGTCGATTCCTATTCACTCCCACTTCTCCTTCTTCCCTGCTCTAACCTATCTTCACTCTCTGACATTCTCTCTCTCTCTCTCTTTCGTTTTCTCGCGCACTCACATTCTTTGTCTCTTGCACTCTCCATGTTGTTTTATATTTTCGCGCTTTTACGCTTTTGTGTGCAGCGCTGCCTCGACGCCATTTCGTGGCTATTTTAAATTTATTATTTGTATATTGTGTAGGGCTAGCTTTGCTCTTTCTCTTGCAGTTTTTGCTGTTGTCTGTTGTCTGTTATACTTGCGGACCATAAGCAACTGGCCAGAGCAGACGTGGTTGAGTGTGCATTTGAAGTGCTTTGGCCCTACTGATCCTGCTGCATCCTCTCAGGCGCGTTTGCATTTTCAATTAGAAAAACTTTGTAACGCAAACGGCTGACAAGCAGAGACGAAACGATGCAAAGAGTGTGTCAGAAAAACAGCGAAAGACGGCTGCTGGCAGTGGATGAGCTGGGGTATGGTGCAAACAGTGTTCGTCAGGCAAGCAAACTTGGCTTCTGTTGTCTATGCTAATGCCTTGCATAATCAGTTAATGAGAAATATTTGTTGTAATGAATTTTCTCCTTTTGAGCTGCGGTTTCTTATTATTATGATTATTGTTGCCGCCTGCCACCATCGTCTTTTGTTTGCGTGACAAATAATTTATTGGCAGATTTTTAATTAAAAACTTTTTGCACCTTTCACCCTCTTGGCCATCTTTGCACTTTCTGTTGATTACAAAAACTCGATATTATAGCCATAAATTTGTATTTGTGCAATAACAAGTGCAAGTATATCCCGTTTGGTCAGCGTCAACCAACTTATTATCAACAGAATATTAGCTGACATATTTATGGATATAGTAGTTATACAATACTGTAAATTATAGTCTGTCAGATTTTATATTGTTTGTGTTTTTGAAGATAAGATTCTACAATGTTTAGTTGGATTTAATTTTTTTTTTTTTTTTTTTATTAAGTGAAGAAACAGTACTTCTTGACGTACTTTAACAACACAATGAATACAGAAATTATGTCGACCAAACCCCATTTAGAGTTTGATGGGGAGTTTTTTTTTTTTTAATTAATTAACATCTTTATTTAAAATTATTCAGGAACAGATCAATTAAAGCCTTTAACCTAAATGTTTTCTTATGTAAACAATCACTTAATTATGGTTATAATTAATTTTCGTCTTATTATGTAGGGAAATTTGTCAGATTATTATTATTGTTATCTTAGAAGTAGCCCAAAATGTCTTCTTTTGAGCCTGCGAACAGGAGTAACTCCCTGTAATCTCCGGGCAAGGCGATTACAGTGGGCAGTTAGTCGCCTTGGGGAGTTAAATATTAATTAAAATTACAGTATGATTGTTAAGTTAATGTGAACTATGTTAGTGCATGTTATGTTGAGCCAAGGGTTTTGGCGAAGCCTTGCCGTTTGAGCCTTCTGAGACGTCGCGCAGGTAGTAGGCCTCTAGCAAGGCGGGTTTGGTGTGTTCTTAGCCTGTCCCTGTAACGGCTGGTGTGACGACCGATCTGCTCCTCAACTGTGTGTATGTAGAGGTCTCTGTGCAATGTTGAGCCTCGCACGTACCACGGGCAGTCGGTAATTTGCCTTAGGACCCGATTTTGCAGGACTTGTATCCGTTTGTAGTTAGATTTTGCCGCAATCCCCCAGATTTGGACTCCGTACAGCCATATTGGCACAATGCAATGTACATATACGGCTCTTTTACATCTCATTGGCAATGCGCTTTTTTTGCTCATAAGCCACCGTACTTGTTGCAATCTATGGTTGCACTTTTTCACAGCAGCTTGAAGGTGTGGCCTAAAGGTAAGTCGTTTGTCTAGTATAATGCCGAGGTATTTGGCTTGTGGCGGCTGTTCGAGGGTTCGAGGGTGACCGAGCTGGATTTCGGGAGTTGTTGGTATTAGGGATTTGAGAGTGAAACAAGGATTAGTTGTTTTCGTCGGGTTCACTTTCAAATTCCAGCGCTTGCACCAGGTCGATAGGCTGTTTAGGTATCTCTGGAGGCCATTAGCTGCTTCAGTACGATTGGATTTAATATCGAGCTCAAAATTGCATGATGATTTTTTATAGCATACTTTTTAGCTGAAAATTAAATTATTTATCTAACATTACATATTAAATGTTATAATTAATTTATTATTGTACAGTTTTGACTGAAACAAATTCAATTTGACTTACTTAAGTTTTGCTAAGCTTTCTATTTATTAAGTAGCTGAAAGTGAAAGTACTAAGCGGCTATTATCCTAGTTCCGCTCGAATCCTGTTTAACTATGGCTCCGTGCCAACTGACAGGATATTTAATTTATGACCTCGTTTAGCACTTGCCAGGTGTTTATGCAAAATATTTATGCCGTAAATACCGTAAGGACCCTTTTTCTTTTTTGTTAATAAACTCGTCTGTGTCTGCCTGTCGTCGGCAGCTGGTCGGTTTTAAATTGAAATCCTTTTTAAAGACAAAGGCAAAGGCATCATATTAAAGATAACTTGATGATGGAATATCTATGTAGATGTTGATTTGCTGCTGTAAGATATTTTCTGGGTTGATAATTTGCAATTTTATAATATGCTAAACGCGTTGGCAAATTATTCGAACATCAGCGATGCATCTGTGGCGACTGATGTCTTATGGCACTTGCCACTTGGACAGCACACACAACAGAGCAACAAAACATATCAAGCAGAAACACAACAACAAAAGCAACATCAACAGCAAAAACAGCGCTTGCGAGTGAGGATAAAACGGATGTTGCATTTTTTGGCGAGAAGTGCAACGGCTACAAATTATGTGAATTATGCGTTCGGCTGGCGCATGCGTTTGCATAAATTTTACAGCTGCCAACATAGCCGACAGCATGACAGGCACAGGGTATAGAAAGAGTTTGTGAATATGTCGACTGAGGGGGGGTTGGAATAGGGAAGGGAAGTACAGCGAAGGGAATACGCGTTTGCCACATATCTTGTCTAACAAATTGCATTCGAGTGTTTAACATGCGCCCAACAGGCGTTGATGTTGATGTGCTAAAGGATGCGAAGGACTTTTCCATGTTATTCGCAAGTTTTACAGTTGCCGCAACAGCAACAGCAGTTGCCGCATATTCCCTGCAACTCTTTGAATGTGTGTATGTGTGTGTGTCCTGGATTGTCATAATTTAGTTGAAGTGGCATTAATAGTCAACCAGCAGCCCGATGGCGAACAGAGCAAACACCAAAAGAAAAATAGAAAAAAATAGACGAGTAGCCAAAAAACAAAAAAAAAAAAGAAGACAGCTGCGAATATAGATAGCCACAAATGAAATCATATGAAAATGCAATATACAGGCAACAACAACAGCAGCAGCAGTTGCAGCAGCAGACAAGTTTCAACACATAAACTAACACCACATACAATGCCGCAATCGTATGCATAATTGCATAAAAAGGCCAAAATTTGATTTGAAAATGTTGCATACTTTTAGGCTGTGGTTGAATTTCAACTTCCCTCAGCTGGTGCGCACATTGAAAAGTCACACGCCATGGCATGCGGCCTCAAAAAACATCAAACGAGCCAAAATGCTAAAAATTTAATATGCAACAAAACACATAACGTACTAACACACTCACACACACATATATATATATATATATATATATATACCCACAGAACGAATCACACTCGTCGCTAATTTGCATTTAATTAAAATTCACATTTATTTTGTCCAAAGTATCGAGTATTTTTATTGATGCTTTTGCATTTGGTCTATTTTATTTTATTTGTAATTAAATTTGGCTTACAACAAGCCCTAACTCATTCATATGCAAACAAATGCAAATACATATGCCTCAGAGCAAAAAAAAAAAAACAACAATAGGAAACTCACAATTAATTAATTATCGCATTTGAATTTGGAACTAATAAATAAGAATATGTAGTTTTTAATATTTAATAAAAAAATTTAATATTAATTTTAAATAAAATATAATATAAGTAGCTTGTGCAAATAGCTGTGCAAATTAATTGTCAAACAATATTATAAGAAATATCAAAAAATTTCAGTTGAAAATCTTTACAGCTTAGAAGTATGTCATCGATTTCTTACAATTAAAGTTATTACTACATAATTTTTGTGCATAACCTCAGAAATTTTGTATGCGTGTATCCCTTGACCCAGTTTATCACGATTGTCATTTATTCAACAGCAAAATAAATAGCTTTACATTTGTATATAATTTATGTTATAAATATATACATATTATATATATATGTATGTATATGGCGTATATATTGAAGATATTAACATATAGAAATATGTATTTTTGTTTGTATGTTTAATATAAACACTTGTCACGCATAAACAATTGTTACCGCTTTTAATTGCCATTTAGTTGAATAATGCAATGAAAATTTACGACTTTCAAAGCAAATCATGCATTAGGAAACTTTTCAGTTGTGTAAGCTAGAAGTATATACGACTTCAAAATGCTCTGTAAATTGAAATTTACTTCAAATTTAATCGTTATTATTATTATAATAAAATTTCACTTCGTTGCAGTTATTATTAATTTTGCACTTGCCTTAATTCAAATAGTTATGATTTAACCAGAAGTCAATTGCATTTCAATTTAAATGAGTTTTTGGCTAAGTTTGTTGTCTTAAATTGAAAGGAATTAATTATTTGCGGTTTATCGAATTTCCACAACATTTAAGGAATCCAATAGATAAACTATCTTTGCCCCAAAAAATGTTTGCCTTATACTACTTGTATTTACAATATTTGCCACAGCCGTCGATGTGTCTGTGCAATATTAATGAAGCTGTGTGTGCCACATATCAAGATACAGTCACTGCGTCACATACAAGCAGATAAATAAACAGACACAGACACACATACACATACACATACACATATACATATACATATACATATACATATACATATACAAAATGTATATATAATATATGAAAGGAAAATACAAATACGCCTAGTGCGTCCATTATGTTTGGCATTTTGGGCAAATATTTACAATGGATTAGAATAGTTTAGCTATTAGCGCTTGAAGCTGAGCCCATGTAAATAAATATTAAGCCGAAAATTGTATAAATATGATGACAAACAATTCATTGCCACGCCCACAAATATTAGCAAATAATGCTAACGACTTTTTCATAACGCTTTTTTTTTTGTCAATTCAAATGGAATATGTTGCACATATTTGTTTTGTATTTAAGAGACACATTAACAAAGCTTTAAATAAGCCTTAATTAATGTTACAATAAATTGTCTATCTGATACCCTGTAGATAGTACTATATATGTGCATGACATACCGTTGCTTTTACAATAATAATGAAAATTCTAAAAAAAATATAATAATAATCGTAAAATTATTGTAAAAGCAATTGAAACTAACCTATTTGCATCTAATTGAAATTACAGGGTATATGACAAAAATATTTAAAATTAAAATGTACGCTTGAACAGCTGTTAATATTGCAATTATGTTAAATATTTGTTTGCGAAACAAATATTTGCTATGCACAAAACACAAAAAAAAAAAAAATAATAAAATAAAATAAAAAGCAACAACAACATAACAACAGCGGAAACAACAACAACAATAACAACATTATTATTAAGTATTTTCGTTATGCCACGTGCCAAGCAACACGTGCCACACCTACCTAACATTAATTGCGACAGTTTTTGCATTGGTTTTAATGGATTTTTGCGCGTAATGCTATTTAGTTAGGTGTTGAGTTATTCCAGTTGCTATAAAAATATACATAGCTTAAACCAGGCGCATCTAAGTCTTTCAACTGTGCGAAAAGCAGAAAAATAAAAACAGAAAATGTTGACAAAATTTTAATTACTTTTTTAGCGTTGCGGCTGTTTGGAGCTATAATCAAGTGTGGTATGTTTCATTATTTATGTTTGCCTAAGTTACACACACACACACATACACACACTCACACATGCAGAGAGAAGCGAAAAATAATGCGACAAAGAGAGAGAGAGAGAGAGAATGAGAAGGCAAAAAGAGAGAGAGACAGAGCGACTTTCAATGCGGCTGCAGTTGTTTTGTATCCCATTAGCTGCTGACAGTTGGCAGCACGCATACGCCATGTGGCCCGTCACTTGGGCTGTCATGTAAGGGCGTCACACATACACACACACACACATATACAGTGTAAAAACTCACATAGGCAAGACAGCTGAGTTTAACAGTTCTGCACTGAGCGAAATAAACTTCAAAATTTCTTTAGTACATTTTATTTTGTTTTTGTTTTTGTTTTTTTTGCAATTCTTTTCACTTATTTTGTGCAGTGTACTGACTGTTTGTATATACAATTTGTGCACAAAACAATTAATTTAAAACTGAACAGCCAAGTTGGCCAAGTTATTGCGTCTTTTTGTGTGGTCATTTCTCAAGCTTGACAAATCGGCTGCAACTGCACGATGTGTGCACTGGGACAAGGACATTATAGATTGAAAGTGGGGGGGAAAAAAATAGAGAAAAAGAGAAAAACAGAGAAACTGTTGTTTATCTTGTGCTTTTCATATGCTGCAGTGACAATTGTCAGTTTGTCTGTCTGTCAGTCTGACAGTCTGACGTTCACTCTGAAGCTGCTTAATGCCGCTTCAAACCGAACCACAAAACACAATGCGAAACGAACTGAACCGTCGACAGAAAATTCAGAATCAAGTGCAAGAATATTTTTTAATTAAAATATTGCAAAAGTACATTATGCAAAGTGGCGAAGAGTGTGTGTGAAAGAGAGAGAGAGAGAGAGAGAACGCGAGTATAAAAGAGATAACGATAGAACAGAAAATAGAAAATAAGAAGTGGCAGAATAGCAAAAGCGACAACAATGAACACTTGATAGCATCTCGCTTGGCCTTGTGGCAAATGCAACGCAACGTAATGAAAATGTCAAGAAGGCTTTGCCACGCCCTCGCAGCCCAAATGCAAATGAGCAAGAAAACATAATTTTTTTTTATTTTTTTTTTTTGTTTTTATTATTATTTTTCTTGCTTTTTCCCATAGCAATTTATTAAAATTGACATTTTTACGAGCCATCACGATTGCAATTATGAGCTTGAAAATTGAGGTCCAATTTCCCCATTTGGGGCTTACTCAAGCTTTGTTGTTCAAGTGGCCGCAACCACACATATATACACACACATATACACAGACACACTAACACACACATTGACTCACACATAAGTGGGCAGGCATTGTTGTACTGACTGAATGTGTTTCTGAGTGATTGTAGGCTCCAGCTGACGGTGGAGTGGCGGCAGTTTTTCGCCGCAATCGCCGACAGCGTCAGCTGAAACACTTGACACCTTATATTCCTCATACCTTGGAACATTTGTCTAATGTCTCATACTACCATATCACCATACCATCACACTTCCTATCATACCTTAACACTAAGTGTAGCTGGAAATGCCATTGGCAGGCCACAAACGCCACATCTCACATCGCACATGTCTCTGTCTCTGTGTCTGTCTCTGTCTATGGCGTAAGATTGAAAGGACATTCCACTTTAATGGAGAAGAACCGCTGACTCTTGCAACAATGAGCTGTCGCCCATCCATTCATGGAACACGGCTCACAGAGTGTGCCATGAATTGAAGTGAACTTCAATTGTTCTAGGAATTTTGTAAAACAATATATAAATGAATTTGTAACATTGAGTCCTCTGGTTAACAATAAGATGCTGATCTATCCATACATCTCTCCAGCTTTTTCAACTTTTTATCTATCCACCTATCCATCTATCCATTTATCTATTTATCTGTTTATCCATTTATCCATCTATCCATTTATCTATTTATCCATCTATCCATCTATCCATCTCATTTATCCATTTATCCATCCATCCATCTATCCATCCATCCATCTATCCATCTATCCATTTATCTATCTATCCATCTATCCATGTATCCATCTATCCATCTATCCATTTATCCATCTATCCATCTATCCATTTATCCATCTATCCATCTATCCATTTATCCATCTATCCATCTATCCATCTATCCATCTATCCATCTATCCATCTATCCATCTATCCATCTCTCCATCCATCCATCTATCCATCTATACATCTATCCATCTATCCATCTATCCATCTCTCCATCTCTGCATTTATCCATTTATACATTTATCCATTTATACATCTATCTATCTATCCATTTATCCATCTATCCATTTATACATTTATACATTTATACATTTATACATTTATACATTTATACATTTATACATTTATACATTTATACATTTATACATTTATACATTTATACATTTATACATTTATACATTTATACATTTATACATTTATACATTTATACATTTATACATTTATACATTTATACATTTATACATTTATACATTTATACATTTATACATTTATACATTTATACATTTATACATTTATACATTTATACATTTATACATTTATACATTTATACATTTATACATTTATACATTTATACATTTATACATTTATACATTTATACATTTATACATTTATACATTTATACATTTATACATTTATACATTTATACATTTATACATTTATACATTTATACATTTATACATTTATACATTTATACATTTATACATTTATACATTTATACATTTATACATTTATACATTTATACATTTATACATTTATACATTTATACATTTATACATTTATACATTTATACATTTATACATTTATACATTTATACATTTATACATTTATACATTTATACATTTATACATTTATACATTTATACATTTATACATTTATACATTTATACATTTATACATTTATACATTTATACATTTATACATTTATACATTTATACATTTATACATTTATACATTTATACATTTATACATTTATACATTTATACATTTATACATTTCTACATTTATACATTTATCCATCTATCCATCTATCCATCTATCCATCTATCCATCTATCCATCTATCCATCTATCCATCTATCCATGTATCCATCTATCCATCTATTCATGTATCCATCTATCCATCTATCCATCTATCCATTTATCCATTTATACATTTATCCATTTATACATCTATCTATCTATCCATTTATCCATCTATCCATTTATCCAATTATACATTTATACATTTATCCATTTATCTATCTATCCATCTATCCATCTTTCTATCTATCCATCTATCCAGCTATTCATCTATTCATCTCATAAACGAAT
Organism: Zaprionus obscuricornis; assembly: GCA_037044475.1. Classification (NCBI taxonomy): domain Eukaryota; kingdom Metazoa; phylum Arthropoda; class Insecta; order Diptera; family Drosophilidae; genus Zaprionus; species Zaprionus obscuricornis. Next base: position 18,263 of record JBAMBR010003370.1, on the reverse strand, counting down.
CTTTAAGTTTTGCTAAAACAGTTTTAAATTGGAAAATCTTTATTAAATTGAAAATTCTTTTCACTTCATTGTGTCTGCAACTTCATTGTGGCTGTAACTTGCTTTATTATTGCTTGAGTTGGCGTTTGTATTTTGGCTTTGGATATGGTTTCAGTGGCGTTACCTCAAATATCTGTTTTTATTTGCGAATAAATGTTCGTGTGTGTGTGTGTTTGTGTTTGTATGTCGGAGAATGTCTACTACAATGAGTGTAAAAAGCAGCCTGACAACGTTGCGTACGCGGTTTGCTGTAAAGGCCAACAAACCGCAACAAAAGCCACACAACATGGCCAATCTGTGGAGTTCATAAAAGTGTCAACAACTTGCCCGACGGCGCTAGGATGTGAAAGGATGCAGTGTATACTGCGGAAGCTAGGGATGATAGGAATGCTCGTGATGCCTGTGATGCTAGCGACACTGAATGCGGATGCTCTCGATGCTCAGAAGCTGCGTTGACCACTGATAACGCAAAATGGCCGACAAACACACACACACACAGACACACACACATAGCCAGAGAGACAAAGGTTAACTATCGCGCATTCGTTAGGGTCAAAGTTAAGTGGCATTCATCCTGTCGTTGAGTTGCCTTCGCTCTGTTATGACGCCACTAACGTCATTGTGGCAATCAATGTGTGTTACAGCATGCCCTAAAAGTCTTCCAAGCTCGCTGATGGTTTGCTTCTTATCAGGCACAGATTCACTTGCCACAAGCCGATTCAACTCTATCTCAAGCTATTTGTTGCCGCACCTGCACATTGCGGTGGTGGCATGCCACATGCATGGATATACACACTGTGTCTCTAGTTCATAAAACTAAACATTGCTGCTCGCTTTTGTCTTGTTCTGTTGCCTCCTTCGATGCTATTATTTCGCGGCGCACTGTTGTTCTTACCATGCAACATGCAACCGTTGTCATGCAGCCGGATGTTGTACATATCTTTGTTCTTGTCATTTTTGTTGTTGCTATTTTTTTTTTTAGTTTTTTTTTTTTTGTTTTTGTTTGTTCAGTCTCCGTTATGCTCTTTGGTATCAGGAATTGTATGTCCTTACGTTTCGTTTTGCCAGGATTCAGTCTTCTGATTTATGCAATTTCATGCATGTGCCGCATTCTCTGCTGCAGAAAACATGCCGTACTTGCCACACATGTGGTTTCAACAAAAATACCACAAAACTTCAATGTGAAACATGTGACACTGACCTATGCTACGAGTTGCATTGAATTTATGTACATACTTTCCTCCCCCCCCCTCTCCTCATCTCTTCCACATCTATTACTTGCTATCCACTGCATTCTCTTCGCACACTTTGAAATTTTGCAACGTGTCAGTCGACTAGAAGATATGCCCAACATGCCACTTGCCATCTGCACTAGGAGAAGTCAAAAAGCCTTTGTGTTATCCGCGAGTAAAAGTTAACGTTAAAATTCTTAATTAGCGAACATCAAAAGACAAGCGGAAGGAATATGAAAGTAACAGAAAGTAGTAATTAGCAATTAACTGTTGCATTCAAGGTAAGATAAGAAATAAACTAAAAAAGAAAACTGACAAGCACCGAGATTGCAATCACGATCATAAGAAAGCTTAAAGAAATGCTCAAAGAAAACTTTTGAAATAATTATCCTAATCTGATAAATAAAGAAAAAGTTGCTCATATGAAATCTTGCGATATTTTTCGATGGTTCACAATCATTTCACAATTTAATATTTAATTTAATAATACATTTTTTAATTTCCTTATTTCTTTAAGCATTTCCATGTGTGTTTGTTGAACTCATATTTGCATGTCTAAATTACAGGGTATTCTTAGCATACAGAAAAAAAATGTCGCAACAAGCTAATTGAAAAATCAACAAAAAAAAATAAAATTTTGATTTATATTTAGCAAAGATTTTTGAAAACGTTGACTACTTAAAGGCGAAAAGTCTTCACTGGACAACGCTGTCTATGTAGGTGGCATGTGGTAAGAGTGAAGAGTGGTAGGTGGCATGCGGCTGGTAGCTGCTAGCTGCCAGCTGATGGTAACTGGCAACTGGCCGTTAGCCAGGACAGCTGTGCGAAAATTGTCATATGTAGATTTATAGTGTAAGATAAGAATAATATTTACAACGCCCAGGGGTGAAACACAAATACACACACACACACACACACTGACACACAAGCACACATATAGTCTATATGTATATATATGTATATATAAAGTTGACTTTATGTGTTGGTAAATGCGTTTGTACCCCGCAGACATTCAGCTGATGGCCACATTATACCACATGACGCCCTTCAAATTACGTATACGCAACGTAGCATGAAGGACAAAACTGGCAGCACGAGTGCAGAAGCATAAGAACGACTTCCGTACGCCAAAAATACGTACGCCCAGACACTTGTCTAGCTTACATTTAATGTTGAACTTAATATCAAAACTGGACACTTTGATTGTTGCTGGCGATTAGATTTTCAGCTTGTTTATGTTTTGCCTTCCACGTCAGGCATGTGTTAAACATATACACACTCACTAACACTTTGCGTATGCGTATGTGAGTGTGTGATTGTGTGACTGTGTGTGCTTGTGCGTGTGAGTATGTGTTATCTTCTGAGATGCAGCTTTTGTTGAGTGCCTGACGCTGTTTTTGCCCACTGTAGATATTGGTTTTTAATATTGAATTACGAGCGAAAGAATCGCAAAGGGCTTAAGGACACTGCTGGTAATCTGACGATGGCCAAGGCGAAACGATGATGATGGCTAAGCGCACAGATCCTGTTAATTATGTGCTTTTCGAGAGGCTACCAATCATACGCGAAAATGGATTGTGTTTACTTGTAATAATCGTTTTGGCTGACTCAGTTCAGATTACAAAATAAATTCGCCCATTTTAAAACAACAACAACCAGAACAACAACAAAATGAAGAAAACGAACAGCAACAGTAACATCAACAACAACCAACGGTAAAGCGATAGCAAGTAGCTCGCTAGGGGACGATGCTCCGGCATCGTCGCCCAATTGGCGCCATTTATTTACTTGTTTGTTTCAACTTCCGTTCATTGCCACGCCGCAAAAAATGTAAGCTCGTTCGCTCATTCACTTACTCGCTCACTCGTTCGCTCGTACGTTCGTACGCTCGGTAACTACTGAACCTTCACTTACGGTCAGTCTTCCTATTTCCACAACTGTCGTGCTGCTACCCCGGCATCATCATTGTCTTTTGGTCGTTTTCTGTCTATCTCTGTCTCGTCCACTCGCATTTCCGCTGCCATTTAGCCGACAAACTTCATTTGTCATCTCATTTTTCTGCACGCTCGACAGTTTTCCTTTGCTGCGCTACGAAAAATTTATGTAAACGGACATGCCGCAGGATGGCCGGCGACACTGCTGCGATTGTCCTGCTGAACGAAACTCGCATTGCCTTGTTAAGGAGACCCATTGCGGTCTATGTGTGTGTGTGTTTGTGTGTTTGTGTATGTGCGGTTATGATGACATAAAAGGCGTTCACTGATAAAAACCCAAAAGGCAAAACAACAACAGAGTGTTAAAAAAAAATTGCTATTGGAATCTGAGCGTGAAGCGTTATAATCGTTTTTAACGTATTGTTGTTGTAGTTGTTGTTCTTATTCTCATTGTTTTTGTCGTTGTTGTTGTCGCTACCATAGCCGGAAACGGAACGTTAAATGCGCTGCTCCAGCAGCTTCTGCTCCGCCAAAGCAGCTTCACAAGATCCCATTGGACGCTGAGAGAGCGCGTGCAGCGGAAATAACATGCTGTGATTTAAGACTTCATTTTGTCGGCGCCAGCTACGAGCATTACTGACCCTTTCTATAGACCCAGAGGGGCAGCTGTATGAGGGACATAACAGCTGACAAGTTCACATTTTTCGTGCTAATTAAAAGTTGAATTGAACAAGAAACACTTCGAAATTTTTGGCCTCGTGCATAATTGAATTGCTAACTGACGCGAAATTGTAATTGTAACTGTAACTGTAACTGTGACTGCGATTGTGACTGTGAGTGTGACTGCGAGTTGTAACTGCGACTTGAACTGCCAGTTTTAACTGTGCCGGAAACGGATATGGAAGTTTCACAACAGTTAGTTGTTGTCTTTTTTTTTTTTTATTTGAAATTTTTGGGGTACATTGTGTGAACTCATTTAATTAGAAAATCAGCTCTGGCCAATTGTTAATTTGCTTGTTTGCAATTTAATGACAAATCGCAATTAAAGTTAACTCAAGTGGAAAAGTTATATTCGCTAGCAAGTAAATGAGAAAATTGTGTATGTATCAAATTTTTAAGCAGATTTAAGTGAAAAGTAAAGTCGATGAATAGTTAAACACTACGGAAATTTTGCATTGCAAAAGTTATACTTTTACTGAAGTTTATCTTAATGAAGATTATTGATTTCTTCACCTGGTAAATATATAATAAAATATTGAAATATCGGTTGAAATATTGATATAAAATATAATCAATATTTTATAATAATATATACCAAAAGTTTTGCTTATCATATTTCTGTGATATGTTCAACTTTCTCTATGCTTTCTCTATCAAATATATGTGCTGTATCATTATAATAATTTACATTGAAATTGTTTTTAATCTATTGACTTTCAAATCACGAATCATTAAAGTTAGTTAAAGTCTTAAACGAAAAGTTTATTGAACTGAAAATTGCATTGGATTTTTTGGAGGATAATATTTAGCGTAAATCTTGCAACTGCAACAAGAGTCACGTACGCGCATTTAAATGGAGTGTTGCATGTGTGTATGCGTTTGTGTGCAACATGCAACATTGAGGAAAGTCGGTCGGTCGGTCGTTGGCCAAGTTCAAACTATTTTGTTGCTGGTCAGCATGAAAGAGCAATAAAAAGTATATATGATGCATATTTATGGAATGAATGCAAGGGAAATAGAATAAAGAAGGGGAAACTATTCTTTACCCTCACCCTGCTTATCCCTTCCAGAACGTACACAAATCAATTTATGCAATATATACTAAACGATGATTTCATCGAAAACCCAATTAAATTTTATAAGCCATGCAAGTGGTTTTTCTTTTTATTCTTTTTTTTTTTTGTTATTTTTCATTTTTTTTTTTTTGTGTTCTACAAACTTGGCTGACAAGTTCAAGCGCAAATCATTGCATAACTCTTCCCCGGAGGCATTGGGAAACTTTAAGTTAGAGTTTTTGGTTCTTTGACAAACCACCGATGCTATTGAACAACAACAATGATGTTAATTATTCATGAATAAGCGAGAAAGCCAAGTGCAAAAGCGAAAATGCAAACCCTGAGCTCAATACGAAAAGTTTTTCAAGCAAAACCAAAAAAAAAAAAAAAAGAAATGAACTTTTCCAACCATAGATTTATCTAACAAAGCAAACGCTATGTGCTCTCTCTCTCTCTCTCTCTCTCTCTATCTCTCTCTCTATGTATGTGTTTGTGTGTGTAAGTGGGGCTGTGTATATTTGTGCGCTTGGCTTGAACCCAAAAGAAGTCCGAGAAAAGGCCTGCATAATAATAATGAAATGCTTGGCCCTTAAGTATTCATCATACGCCACGTTGTACAAGTTGCATATGTTGTAAATACTTTGGCAACGAGTCTCAGCCACAGCTGCTAACTTATTTCTATAACGAAGGATGGATGATGCCAGCTAGTAAGGGTCGTGAAGGGGATCATTGGCAAAGTTGTGAAGACGGAAGTCAAGCTTGCCTGATTGATTGATGTTTGGCTTGAGGGCGGTTTGATTTGCCTTGCCTTTAGTCGCAAATGGGGCACAAGAAAAAAAAAATTATATATATTTATATATATATATATATAAAGGATCAACTAAAAGTTGCAATGTGTTTTGTTTTTTTTTTTTTATTTTTCATTTTTTTTTTGTTAACTTTCCTCGTTTCCCAATTCGCATTCAGTTTCATTTTGGCTGTTTGCCAAACATACAAATATATTTTTTTTATATTTGTTTATAACAATTTAATAACTGGCCAAAAGTATTTTTCAATAATTGAATCTCTTTCTTTGATGTAAATCAATTTAAATTAAATTCCCTTAAATTAGTATCAAAAGTGAGCAACGTTTCTGAACTGAATGCAATCATTTCTGCTAACAGAAATTACAAATCACTTTTCATATTTGCATACACGCACGCATACATATGCAAGTACAAACAAACACGTTTACACACTTACTGATTGAGAGAGAGAGAGAGAGAGAGAGAGAGAGAGAAAATGATAAAATACAATCAATGCAATTTAGAAAATTGCATTAAACGTCCAAATGAATTTTAAATTAAAATCCAACCACAAAAAAAAAATTTATATAAATACTATATTTGGTTAGATATATATGTACGATATATTTGTATGATATACGATATATGTATATATGTTTGTCATTTGTTTGATTGCATTCAATATTAGCGGGAACATGCGAAATTATATCGTATTTTGGCGTTGATCTATGTGCATTTTCCAACTGTATAATAAGGCGTAAATTAGACCAAAATTTTAACGCTCTCAATACTAAAAACTATTTGTATTTATTTATATTTTGCACATTTGCATATTCAACGCAGCGACAAACCAAACAAACGAATAATAAAACAAACAAAGAAACAGAACTCTCAAATGAGTTTTTCTGCAATTTAATTACGCAACAGTTCGCATATTTTCAGCGATATCATATGATAAACAGGTAACATGTCAAAAATTGCGCCGTCATACAAAAATATAAATTTAATAAAATAAAATAAAATATATATCAATTTTCATAGTTCGTTTCTTAGAAAAAAATATATGAAATCAGTTGAATTACAAAAAAAAGAGTTTATTGAAATTTTCTGTTGCCTGAAAAGTATCTGCAGTTGTAAAAAGGTGTCAGAAAATTCTAAATTAATGGAAAGCGCTGATGAAATATGTTTCTACAAATATAAACTACATATTTTATATTATGCAGAGACTATGAGTAAGTTCTACTATATATTAAATATACTTAAAGCACTTTTGACTTTGCCACACGGAGGCATATTGTGCTCTACGTATGAAACTATTGCCTACTTTTTGGTGCTCGCCTAACCTGGCAAATGATGATAAATGATGACAAAGGCCCCAGAAGAATCTTGAGACAAAAAAAAGAAAAGAAAGCAACAACAGATAAAAACAAACAGAATATATATATAAAAACATTTTATGGTCTGAGCAAGAGCAAAGTGTTAAGTGTTGCTGTTGTCCTGGTCGTTCTGGTCTTCCTGTCAAGAGGAGCAAAACATGTGTACATGTAATCTCGCTGTGGTTGAGGAGACAAAACACGACATTTACAGCTTGCTTGAAATAGGAGCAGCAGTGGGAGCACAGGTTGGAGACAACGAGAGAGAAAGAGAGAGAGAGACGGAGAGAGGTCAGTACCAGAAGCAGGAACAGTATCGAAGGCAAGACCTTTAGTCAAGTATTTGAACCCACACAAACGTCTTAAGTAGCTGGATAGAATTTGACAGAATTTCTTGGTCTGTGCTCTTTACGCTTCAAAAAAAAAAAAAAATAAATAAATAAATACGCAGAAGACGAAAAGGAAAACTTAAGGATATACAGTAGCATGCCACTGGACCTGGAATCCTTTGGCCAGGTCCAATGCCCAGCGGCTTAAGGCAAGCGCTCAATAATTTATTCATAAGAAAAATTTATGTCGCCTTGTGGCTGGGAAAATTTGTTTAGTTGCCGCTTTGGCAATTTTCGGGCAGGTGCGCAAAGGGTTAAGGCGACAGCACTCTCAATGTTTGCCTGGGGTCCTCTTTTCAGTAGATACTACTGCTTCTGCTTCTGCTTGTGCTTGTGCTGCTACTGCTGATGTTGTTGTTGCTGTTGTTGTTTGCAGTTTTGTTGTTCTTATTGTGAGCGTCAATTGAAATGCCAACGCTCAAAACGTTTATCATAAATAATTTATAATATAGTTAAGAATTCGCAAGCAATTCATTTTGTTGTTATTTAATTTGCCGTAAAATTGGCCAAAGCTAAAAAACTTTTTCAAGCTCAGTTTTCCCAGGCCCGCTCGGTGTTTGTGCCTGTGTGTGTGTGTGTGTATGTGTGTGTGTATGTGTGTGTCTGTGACAGAATGAGTTGTTGGAAGAATGTCAGAGTGAGAACGAAAATTCATTAAATTGCAACGTCTGCTGTTGCTGCTGCTGCTGCTTCTGCCGCTACTGCTACTGCTACTGCTACTGCTGTTGCGGCAGCTTGTGGTCAACATGTTGGGGTTTCATTTTACTAATTCACATGATGCCACACAGCAAAACACACACACACACACACTCAATTGTACGCATTCACACGCACAACAAGCAAATGTTAATTTTAATTTATGTGGCTGCTGCGCACATTTGTCGCATTAGTTTGAGGCGCTTTAATGACTGATTTATCGGTTAGGCCGCAGTGGCAAATCAATGAAAAATAAAAGCAAAAAAAAAGATGAATATGCATGATGTAGCATGCTATGCTAGTAGATATCCATTAAAAATTTATCTAATGTGTCTATTTGATGAATAATATTAATACTCGTTGATTTCGTAGTACTGCTAAGTTTTGCTACTTGTAATTCATCAATATTATTGCTTTATTTTATTCATTTCTTTTTCATATATTTTTTTTTTATTTATTTGTTTTAAATTATTTTGTTATGTAACACTTTTAATTGTTGCAACCGTGTATCAATAACACTAAAGTATGTGAGAAAAAAAAATTGAACATCAGTGAAAAAAAAAACATATTCAATTATTTATTTATGAAATATTTCTCAACGTTTGTTTGTTCGATAAAAATCGCATTGCTGGCAAATTTGTTAAACGGTGTTAAAAATCATTTAAACTAGTACACAACCTCCTCTTTGTTGCCACCTCACGCTTCTCTCTCATGCAGGGCCATTCTGACAGCTGTGGTTGACCATGAGGCAGCTCCATGGTAGGCGGCAATCGGCAATCTACAATCGGCAACAGGATGGCGGCTCCTGGCTGGCGGCTTTTAAAGTAATTAGAGAATTTCAAACGTGCGGTCAGAGCTTAATACTTATTTGTGGGAACAGTTGTGAATTGATTGATTAGAGGCGTATTCTGAACGTATTCGTAACCAATTTAAGGCCCCAGTGCGAGCAACTTACAAGTGCCAGAAGCCTTTTTTTTTTTGTTTTTATATTCTGCAGTTTCCCCAAAAAGTTTTGCTTCATAGTTAAGCTCCGGCAGTTAGCACTTAATGCGCTACCGTGACTCAATGACCACGTCCACAAACAGACCACTTTATACAACATTTACACACACACACACACACACACACACTTATATATAGCTTTCAACTGGATATGCGCCAGCGAATTTCAAACACTTTCGATATACTCGTAAATTCCATTTTACAATTTTGTTTGCGTTTTTCAATTTCAATTTCAGATTTTGATTTTGCATTTGATTGTCGATTTTAGTATTTTGCGCCACAAATATAATATGTATAGACACGCACATACTATGCAAGCTAACTGAACCAACATTCACTCAACTTTTAATCTTTTGAAATCCTATATTCAACACATTTGGTAAAAGAAAGTTTAACAACTTTTGACGGAGGTCTATGACTCAGAGTTGTTCCTATTGTATAAAATATGCAGGAATATATACGGAGTATCTGCTAGTCGTATACATCCAGACTAGTACAGTCATATTTGTTAAATGCGATGTTTCAGAATGACGCTTGCAAAATGAAGTTGAAAGTGCGCTAGAGTGCTTCAGTGCAGCAAATAGAGAGAGAGAGAGAGAGAGAGAGAGAGAGGTAAAAATGTTGGTGGGCGTGACAAAGGGCAGCAGTTGACTGCTTGACCTCAGTGCGGTTGTTTGGGGGGGTCAGGTAGCCCGCACGTTGCGCACACGGAACTATTAATTTGATTAAAAGTGCGCATTTTTATTTGCCACTATTGCGCGGCAAAGTTAACAGAGGCAGCTGCAACTGACTTTTCACTATTATGTCTGAATGTGTGTGTATGTTTGTGTGTGTGTGTGTGTGTAAGTGGGCGTGTGGCTTTTCTTTCAGTTTGTTTTCAACGCACATTAAAATGTCGTTAAAGTTTGCTGCAAAAATCAAATATACGAAATTTTTCCATGAAAATTTTATAATGCGCTGCCAGCAGCAGCAACAGCAACAGCAACATAAACAACAACAATAACTGAAACAACAACTTGAACAACAGCAACTATTCTGCAGTGGAATTTTATCGCCTGTTTTGTGGTTTTCAGCTGCCACCTTGCAACAAGCAAGTTGCTTCGCGCTGTTTAGCTGCTTGTTCTTTGGTTGACTTGTGGTTTTGTTTTGCATTGCCACCGAACTGTTGTTGCTATTGCTGTTGCTGCTGCCAGTGCCACAGCTGCCACAGCTGCCATGGCTGCCACAACTGCCACGGCCACCATTTGCTCATTTGCATGCAATTCATTTTCTTAAGTGCAATTTTCATTGTTTTGCCCGCAGTTCATTTTCTTGCACTGCATTTTCGGCTGCCTTGTTTTTGGGGCATGCCTCACAACTACCTTACTCCAACCCAACAACAGTTTCCGCAAAGCTTTCCACTACCTTTTGTCACAAATTACATTGTTTTCGTGGGTAGTATCGCCTCTGGCGCCACTCATCACATATTTTGCTTGTCTCTCCCCATTTCCCGTACGACACCAATGGCAAAAATGAAATATTCATTGCAACTGAACACTAATCTTTGCATAAGTTCACGCCCCAAGAAGGTGACAAGTGCAACTAAAATATTTCAGTATTTTTGTTTTTTTTTTTTTTAAATAATCTTAAAAATTGAATTCTTAAATCACAAGGTTTTTACAGTTTTGGAACAATTATGTACTTTTTTTTTTTTTTTTATTAATTGATGAAACAGTACTTCTTAACGTACTTTAACAACACAATGAATACAGAAATTATGTTGACCAAACCCCATTTACAGTTTGATGGGGAGTTAAATATTAATTAAAATTACAAGGTTTTTACAGTTTTGGAACAATTATGTACTAAGAAAATAAAGCTAAGCATTAATTAATAAATCGAAAGAAGCACCATGTCACTTAGGGCTATGAGGGCTGTGTATGTCCATTGCATTGCCCCAATATGGCTATACGGCATTCAGATATGGGGGATTGCGGCTAAATCTAACTATAAGCGCATCCAAACTCTGCAAAACCGAGCACTTAGACAAATAACAAACTGCCCCTGGTATGTACGTGGCTCCACCATTCACAGAGACATGAAAGTTTTCACGATTGAGGAGCAGATCGGTCGTCACACCAGCAGATACAGCGACAGACTGCTGAGACATCAGAGCCGACTAGCAAGACGTCTACTACCTGCCCGTCCACTAAGACGACTAAAGAGACAAGGCTTTGCCAAGACCTTATGATGTAGTCACATCAACAACTCCATCATATTCCCTGTACAGATGTATTGGGTTTGGCATTTTTCAATTTTGCATACATGTGTTGTTAAAGTAGTTTTTTTTTTCTGTTCTACTGTTCCTACACTTATTGAAAATTTAAAAAAAAAAAAAAAAAATTAATTAATAAATGAATATAAAGAATATTTTAGTCGGAAAATGAAGCATACTTTTAGGATGGAATTAAATTTAAAATGAGAGTTGAATATAAGTTAAAAGGGATAATACTTAAATTGTCTTTGTAGTTTCTTAGTATATATACATAGATAGTGTATCTATAAACATATCAATTAAAATTATATTCTTTAACAAAGTGAAGCGCTAAGTGCATGAAATTGTGTGCTCAGTGGAGTCAAAAACTGTTAAGAAATTCATTTAAGTTGGACTTTTAGAGCACGCGCCGGAAAATTATTTGTACGCTGCTTTCATTTTTGTTTAATTAATTTTACAAAAAAGACGCCAGCGCAAACGATGCTCTTGTTGTACTACAAAACAGTAAAGAAAGAGACAAGTGAACAACAGCAAACGACAGGACACAGGAAAATGAGACAGAAATGTAGTAAGCAGAACGGAAGAGAGAAGGACAGAAGGAGAGAGCTGTATCGCAGAGTTTTTGCGCTGTTGTCAAAGTTTATGACACTTCTGTTCGGGATTTCATGTTGACAACATTGACAAAATGTCAATGGTACAGAGGAGGCTACAGAAAGTCACAGAATCTGGTTGGAGCGGGTAAGTTTGGAAGTTTGGGAAGCTTAGTAGAAATGTAAGGCGCCGCATAATTAGCCTCATCACTGGACAGTTTTTGGGGGTACATTTGCATGAATTAATTAGCCAAAGTTGCCGCAAGTCCTTGCGACTAGTGCGTAAATTATACTGGACACCACTTGGACGCGAATACTTTGTCTAATTGAAATTGTTGTTGTATTTACAGTTGTTGTTTTCTTCTTCATTTTTTTATTGTTTAGAAGAAGAAAAAATTCAATCAATCTTGAGACTACCCAAAATTGTTCTCTTTTTTTTATTTTTGGCTGCTGTGCATTTTAATTAAAGGCACAAACTGCTGCATGCATATTTATGAAGGTAATGCAACGGGTGTAACAACAACAAAAACTACAACCAATACATAAAGGTATCTCGGCACCTGCATCTGCACCTGCACCTGCACTTGCACCTGCTATCCGCACGCCTAGGAACGAATTAAATATGCGCATGTTTTATGCATTTTGCGACGTTGCTCACTTTTACGTTTTTTTTATTTTCTGTTTTGAGATTTTGAATATCCTGTAAATGTCAATGGAATAGTATAGAATATGCTAAGTAAATGTTTATATATTTATACTTTTATTTAAAATTATTACAGATTTTTACTTAAAGTTATTACAGATTTTCTTATCTTTATATTTTCACAAAAAAAAATGTATTATGTATATTTAATATATAGACTTTTATATTCAATTTTTATGCAAACATATAGCGTATTTTGACGTCTAGCATACTCTAGCCAAAACTCAAAACGGTGTGTTTGTTTTTTTTTTCGCTTTATGCACTGTTATGGCGACGCCTTTTCTTCTATGGTAAAACTGCAAAATCGCTTTGCCGCCTGAAAGTATGCAGCAGTGCATGATCCATGCAAAGGGCGGCAAGGTAAACTACCGATTGCTCGTTACCTCTCGCTTGCTCCAACTATATTTACCCGCAGGCCATGCATTTGATTTGATTTGAAAACATGGCATTGAAAGCGCTAGAATAAGTTCCTATCGACATATCTTTTGTTTTTTTGTTGTGCTATGCCTTGCAACACTAATCAAAACTGGAAGAGAAAAGTAACGTTCGAATAATATTTTTGTTTATCGATGAGCTACATACAGCAAGTTTTATATGTTTGTATATCGATATGTGAATATCAGTACGTAGATTAGATTTAGTAACACGCACAGTTCGTGCTTGGCCCGTTCACATCTCTATCACATGGTATGTCTCCCCATAACCATTTACTCTATTATTCTCTATCTATCTACCACACATCTGTGAGTGATTCTGTAAGAATTTGCTTGAGTATGTGTGACGGTTTCTGTTTGTTTATTTAGTTGCCTCTGCGCTTGATATGAAAAAAGTTAAATTTATTTCGTGTCAAAGCGTTGCCGACGGCAACTGACTAAGGCAAAGCGTGTTCGACATTTTTAGTCAGAATTGATAAAGCGACTAGCTAACATAGAGAGATGCCAGCACGCAAAGTTTATCCAGGGAATGCCATACTTACTACATAAGTCTAACCATTCTTCCTCCTGCCTGAAAGTCTTCAGTGTTATTCTATATGTATGTTATATATATATGTATATATATATGTATTGCGGATACGTCACGTTGTCCAGCAGTTTTCTGTTGTAGTTGAAATAGCATAAATAGGAGTGCATGCTATGTTCTGCCACCCGTGTATGTTGGTGTATAGTTTCTCTTGTGCTGTATATATTTTAGCCGCAAAAGTGTGGCCATCGTCAGCGTCATCGCGTTGACAGTTGCCCGTCGCATTGCATGACACCTGCAATGCTCGCATTTTATTACATTTTATGTGTGCACTGGTGTATATGCGTATGGTGCTTGGTCCATGCTGTATATTGTGTGGCGTGTGTTCTGTGGCGTTTGTTGTGTGGCGTGTGGAGTTTCTTTATATTTTTGTGCGATTTTGTCAGTTGGTAAATGCAACGGGCCGCATAAACAAATGATTTTCAATTTATTGTATTTATATCAATGTTCTGTTGTTCATTTTGTTTTGTTTCGTTTCGTTAAGTTTCCTGCATTGTTTCCCCATCCAAATATTTGCACAGCCTTTTGAATGTATAGATACAACTATAATCCTTTGACCCCATGGTCCAGCTGTCGCCATTCAGTGAGAAAGATAAGCACATTTTCGTTGCGCCCAGCTGATTGTCACTGAAAATTCATTTAGAGGATTAATTTGACTAAGCGCCGCACAGTGACAAATCTTGCACTTGGATCGCTGAGAAAGACAGCTCAACGAGCCGCATCTAAGGCTATTTAACGCTTGACTTCTCCTTTGAATAATTAGCCGTTGTATTTTGGTCTTTAAGTTTCAAAAAGCGAGAGCGAGAGCGAGAGTGGTAGTGATAGAGATAGAGAAAGATCTTTCGTCTGTTAGGTGTGAATTATATAGGCAAATAATCGGAAAAGCCAAAATTGTATGCTGCAACACGATGGAACAAAAGCTTGCAAAGTTTTTACTTTGTTTGCTACAAAAGTTTTGCGTGCCACAAGTTTTGACAACGCAGACGCAATGTCTAACGGTTTCTGCGGTCTTTTTGGCCAAAAACTTTCGCATCGATTACGTATTCTTCAACTCCAACTTCGCCTTCTGTCTTTCCTTCTGTTGAAAGAAATAACGATGCATATGATATTCTCCATGACATTCAATCTGTGTTTCAAATTGACTTTATTGACCAAAGCCAAGACACAGCTGCTTTGCTACATTCTCTTATTCACTCTTTGGTCTTTGGACTTGCTCGTGCAAAATTCAGCTTCAGCTCCGGTGACATACAACATGAAAAAAAATAAAAAAAAAATGTGAAAACTTGTCGCAATTTATTGAAGTACATTCAACTTTGTTGCAAGCTGCCTCATAAACTGTCTGTTTGCTTAAATTTAGTTGTATGTATGGTGGTACGGTACTTGTACCTTCTGCTCAATGTTTATGCAACCAGGTGGAAAGTAAATTCAATACCTCAGTAGGTCAATAGCTCGATTCGGTACGGTTTGCCAGTTTTGTCGGATTGCCGGTTGCCGGCTGCCGGCTGCCAGTTTACTTGTCGAACTGTTTCATAAATCTTTATGAGAATCGCCGTTAAAATACAACTGTCCATTAACGTCAATACAATTTGGGCTCGAATCTGGATTAAATTTTCAAGGGTATATTAATTTTTCCAAGCAGATTACAGTAGATCGTATATGATCATCAAGAATCGACTGAAAATAGATCTATGAATGTCTGTCTAAACATCTTACCTATTACAGTTAATAAGCGTGCTGCTGCCATATAATAGCTTAACTAATTGAAAGTTATAAATAATACTGATTATGTGTGCTATATGATACATACATATATATTATAGTGGAATTTCTAGAGTTTACATTTAGTCATCACGTCATATGAACTTATCTTCATTTCGGAAATCTCTTCTAGATAAGCATTGCAAAATTAATTTAATAGGTTTATTCAATAGGTTATAAGTATTACAAAATAAAGGATAATAATATTATGTTAATATCAAAAAGGTCTTAAATAAAAACTTGTTTATATATTTGTACAGTATTATATGCATATTATATTACATCATGTCATATTGGCTTTCATCGGACTCGTCAGACTTTTCAGAGTTGTTTGAGTTGTCACCGTGTTCAGGTTTATTATTGTTATCATTGGTATCAGGATAATCAAATTCGTTAGAACTGTTTGGCTTGAATTTGCCATCGTTATCTTCGTCGGATGGTTTCGCGTTTTCAGTTGTTGTTGTAGGTTTCTTAGTGTTGTCAGGATGCTTTCGTTTTTCGTCTTTTCTATTTTCATCATTTTGTTGTGATTTCTCCGTATTGTTAGGTATTTTCATACGTCTGGGCGTTAAGGTTATTTTACGTTTCTCACTATTTTCATCGTAATTTCTTGGATTCGTAGTGTTTTGAATTGTGTCAAAATAGTCTGAAGCGTATGTCCTGTAATTGTTTTCTCTATTTTCATTGTTAGGATTTGAATTTTTAGTTGGGTAATGTAAATATATACGTTTAGGCCTTAAGGTTATTTTGCGAATGTCACTCTCACTTTCTTCATAATATCTTATTGGCCTCTTTGTGTTTTCAGGAGTGTCAAAATAGTCTGAAGCGTATGTGCGGTAATTGTTTGCGCTAAATTTGTTGCGTTTTTTATTTATACGTCTAGGCCATAAATTTCTTTTATGTTTCAAAAAGTAGCGATTTCTATGCTTGTTGTAATTTTTATGTTTCTTAGTATTTTCAGGGGTGTCAAAATAATCTAAAGCATAACTCTTCCTTTTGTTTTGGTTATATTGATCGTGTCTTTTCGGTTGTTTAGTTGTGTAATGTATATTAATACGCCTCGATCTTAAAATGTTTTGTTTTTTCTCAGCGTTGTGTGTTTTGGGAGACAAAGTATTGTCAAAGTAGTCAAATTTGTCTGAAGCGTAATTATTTCCAATTTTTCCATTATATTTTGCGGGACTCTCAGTGTCATCATCGAACTCATATTGAGTTGGAGTAAAAATGGCTTCGCTATATTCATAGTATTGTGCAGGTTGTTCCGTGTGGTTAGGTATTTTAAGTTCCTCGGACATAAGTCTTTTTGGAATTTCATTTTCTACAGTATTTACATCATATAGTCTATCACCAGGTTTGATTTCTTGGTTATATAAGCACGTTATATAATAAATGTATTTTCTTCTTTTTTTACGTATTATCATACCACAACCCATTTCAGTATTGTTTTGATAGACCATATTTGCAAATCCTTGCATATATGGAGAGGCCTCTGATTTTATTGGAAAATTTTGTATTTCGTCAGCTGAGAATAGTTTAGCGCCAATAAGATAAGTCATATAGTTTATAATTCTTATAGTTCCATATATATCAAATATGTAGTCTACATATCGATAAGAGTTTTTACCCACATTTGCGAATTGATGAGTATTTACACACTGTGTGGCGGCTTTATGGTTACAAAAGTTAGTTACGCGCGCCGCCAGATAGGCGAGTTCTTTATTCCAACGCAAGCGGGGTAACTTCTTCGCAATTGGCATATCGTACACTTCCATAGTTGTTAATAATCTTCGAAGCAGATTTTGTGTATCCAGGAACAATAACTTGTATTTATCCATATTGACGCTTTGGCGGGGTTTTTGACACCTATTTCCCCACTTATATACAATGGTTGTGATATAAATATTTGCAGATCGATATTAGTTATTTTATAAGAGTTTTAATGTACACGTGATAAATTACTTACGAGTGGATTTTGACACGCCAAATGCTTTATTCCCGGCGGGCAAAGGTCACTGTCACAATAGTCATTTGGCGCTCTTGGTTTCATCACTTCTCGAAACATTCGATGTTGAGGAAATTTAATCTTGGGATATTTATGAGGCTTGTTGTTTTTGTTATTATGGCTATTTTGTGATAAATCCCTTCGAGCATCTGCATATTCATGGTCTACAACCATTATAAAAATGTGAATTAAAACTAGAAACGTTAACGACTTTTGCATCTTCTGTTCAGATTGCTAGTGTAACACATCTGAACAGTCTCAAGACGTTTAACTCCGATATATATGCATGTTTCACTTCACTAAAGAATTATTTGTAACTAATTGATGTTTACGCTGAATTTAGTACAAATACTCATGCAAAATTTTGAACTTTTAAGCATGTCTAATAATAATATTTATAATATAATTTAAAAAAAACAAAATTTTATATTTATTTTAGGCTGTGCGGATTGTTAAAAAAAGATTTTTGCGTGATATCAGTACTGCTTAAATATTGCTTACTTTTAGGGTTTTGAGAAAATACAAACGATGGATAGAAATAATATAGATTTTCTGAACATTTCTAAAATTATTAAAATAATAAAAATATATATGAATAATAAGTAAAAATGTTTATACATATATGTATTAGTTCTAATTTATTTCATTTGCTTTTGATTTTCTTTTATCTAAACAAAATATTGAAAAAATCTATTAAAAATTACTATCAAT